>PVJI01005644.1:0-94341 GCA_004026765.1 Micronycteris hirsuta
TCCCTTCGCTCTGCTCCTTCTGGTTCACCAAACTTGATGAATGTATCTTCTTTAATTCCTTGGTTGTCGGACTTCCTCTCAATATGATTTTCTGTCAGATTTGGCTGCGTTTGGATGTATAGATTTCTTTTTTTTCCCCTTGTTTGGTTGTGCGAAGCGGTACGGTGCATTCACCTATGCCGCCATCTTAGGAAGTCCTCAGATAATTACTTCATGTTATTTAAAAGGTCGTCGTTTTGATCTTGGAGGCCCAAAGACTTTTAATTATACTAGTTGTAGTTTATATGATAATCCTGGTTACAGACTTTGCAAATGGAAGTCAAAATGTGTTTTTACCTGATCTTCTCTTTATTCAGTTTTAACTATTAGATTAACTCTAATATTCCCCAAAGAAAAAGATCCTAGTTTTTTTTTTAATGTGGATATGTTACTTTTTCTAAAACCTTAATGCACCAATTATTGTAAACCTCATAGGACCCTGGATGTTAATGGAATGGCAGTTTGTCTGTAGCAGTAAATGAAAATTATTTAAAGGACTTTTCTCCTTAGTATTTCTGTAATTTTATTCCAGGAATTGTACTACTACTACTACCACTACTTGCTTTTCTGGATATAAGAACTGTTTTGAAATGAAAATAATCTTTGGACATTTAAAAAATATATTGTGTTAATTAAACCAGGTATACTCCTTTTTTAAACTATTTGAAGCTTTGGCTCCTCAGAAACACACAAATGCTTTTTTGTGGTATAATTTTAATATAAGAAGGCCATTATTAATGTTATTCCTTTCAAATAACACCCCTGAGAATTCAGGGGCTCTTAAAATCTCAAAAAGGAAACTACAAAGGATGTCAATTTTAATATTACCACTTCATATAGGAGTTCAACACTTATTTTTCTGATAACTCTGTAAAGAATATGAAATTTGGGGGGAAGGGCTGCATTAATGAATGGAAACAATAAATGGATATTGACCAGTGGAAATATTGTAATACATTAAAAGGCTGAGTTCATTTTTATAGTTTGTGCTTATTCCAGAGGTGTGAAAACATCAAGTTTTAATGGCGTATTCAATTTTAGGTAAATAGTTGTTACATTACATAAACATTTGTTAAAAGCAAGTATACCTTAAAAGGAGTCTCTTAAAATATTGTCATGCTTTATAATCCTTATTTTCAAACTGACATTTGAATTTTGAATAGGTATTGCAAGGTTTCCACACATTCCATATCACACAGAGTAAAGCCTAGATTTGAGTTTAGCATTACGAACCTAAAGTTTGAGTTAAAATTAGTAAATTAAAACTAAAAATAATAAACTAACAGTAGGATTTTCTAGAGAGAAATGCACCAGTTCTTTTTTTCTATATCTGTTTCATGGGCACAAAAACAGAGAACCAGTAATAATATTAAATCATACTCTACTAAGGACATGTCATGGGTTAATGATAAAATATTCTCTGAGGTGTTTAATTTGTGGTCATTGGGTTCTCATCTAAACATGATTAATGTAATGCAGTGGTGTTTTAAAAAGTGTGCAACTCCACCTCCTTCGACACCCAGCTTGGGGAGAGTGTAGGGAGTGGGCGGAGTGGCGAGAGTAATGAGAAATGTCATTAGGGGTGGAGAAGTTAAAATTAATTAATTCGGTAATGTATGAAACTTCTTGTAGAATTTCTCAGCACTTTAAGAATCTCATTTTATATAATGTTTAAACATTTTAATATCTAGATAAAGCTTTCCACAAAACATGGTCATTTGTCAAAAAATCAAGAAGTTTTTTGTTTTTTTAACCATTATGAAATAATGCACTCATATGTATATTTATCTTTGCAGTTAATGGCCTCACTGTTAACCTGTTTCTGCTTATAATTTTCTTTTTGAATTATGAAATATGATTTAATTGCTTTAACTTTTTTCACTTTATAGATATGTGGCATGCCTATTTATATTATCATGGTTTTAAAAATTAGCATAAGTCTACTTAAAATAATTTGAATTGAAAAGTCAAATACGTATAGAAGCATAACATTGGAGAGTTTACCGATTCTTGCTTGTAAACATGTTCCCATGTATCTTACTGTATATATAATGCTTACATTTCACTGAATTAAGGAAAGACTCATTAATCTCTTGCAGTATTCCAGAAAGATGGATCAGTGCTGTGCACATAGAGAAAGAGCCATGAACTCCAGCTTGAAGGAATTCATAGCTTTCAAACGTTTTCAGTAAGACGCACACACACACGCACACACATGCACATATGCAGCTCTCAACGGACACCTCCGTTGACCTTGTTGTGGTGTCATTTACAGGGAGAGCGCGTATTAGCAGTGGAAGTAAGTGTGAACTGTTGCACGATTCTATACAGAATTAATTTCTAAAACAGAGACAAAATTTGTAGAGTTGTTTTTACTGTATATACGATATGAAAAATATTATATTTATAAAGTTATTATCTTTAATTTAGACCCAGTTATCTACTTAGATTAAGAAATTTCCTCTCAGTGAATTTTAATCTTGGTTAACATGAAAACTCACATATGAAACACACACAAATGTATCAGTGTATATATGCCTCTAAGGTACAGGTATGTTATGTGTTTTCATACTGAAATATTCATTTTTTATCCATAATTCAAGTTTAACTGGGTATCTTACATATTTACTCAATTTGACGATCCTTTTTCAATGCTAATACTCACTCTGGAACTGAGGGGTAGGTTCAACCCCACAAAATCCTCATTGATGAGAGAGTGGGAAAAGACTAATTTTCCAAAGTAAAATTTTACTTTGCTTTCAGAACAAGGGAGAGTTATACTGGGCAAGCAAAAATAAAAGATGTTTACTCTGAGCATTATCAATCAAAATTAAAAGAGAAACTCTTTGATTCAACAATTCAATTTCTAGGAATATATCCTAAATGTATATGCCTTCCTACTTTTCCAAAATATATTTATACAAAGATGTTTTATACAGGGCTTTTCTGAATATCAAAACAATTTATGCAATTCAAAATTATTCTTGAAATAATTCTGTTTTCTTATAAAGGGATATTATATATCTGAAAATTAGGAATATGGTAGTATGTGTAAAATGAAACATTTATTCCTTCATTCACCAAGTATTTATTGTTGAGGATTTTGACCTGCAAAATCCGTGGTGACCGCTACCGAACGCGTGAATCAAACTCACCCAGAGACACACTTTGAGAAGGAGTTCCGATGCCATGGGTCTTTCCCTACATCTTGGAAAGGCCCAGGCGTAGCTCAGCCGGGCTTTTTATTAGAAGCTTTAGGACATATTAACATTGGATTGATTATTCATGGGCTTATGCAGAACAGGGGTTTTCAGCAAGGTCATGCAGATACAGGGGATAGATAAGTGAACTGGTTATTCAGGAAGGTAAACATTAGTGCTGGTAGGAATTCCAAGCATCCTTTATCATAATCCCCTTGACTCCGGGGGAAGGGCCCCAGCAAGTTAATAAAATTAAAAAGCATGTTAACCCATTTTCCCTTCAAAGAATTCCTTTTTCCAATGGTCATGGATCATGCCGGACCACACGGGAGTAGTTTTTTCACGTGGAGCCAAGCTCAGACATGCGTGATTCCTGGGGCTATGATTCTCCACACGTGTGGAAAGAATTCCTACAATTTATTGAATAACTTCCCTTCTTCCAAGCACATTTGTAGATGAACACAGTAGTGAACAAATCAAATGGTCGGCATGGCCCTCAGGAGATGACAGGTATTAAAGATTTGTTTTTACTGGGGACGGCATAGTTTTAGAAGGTTTCCATTTGTCTAAATCATGCACACACTCAAACACACACTCATATACAGGGACTTTTCAGAGAGTCGCCAAGATTGTCTCTGGTTTGTGGGATTGGTATTTGGTAAAGAAGGATGATTGTATTATTTCATAATTGTAACACAAACAAATAACTAAACTTTAGGAAAGTAGAGGAAACATGATCTAACATTTTGGAGTTGGGCATTTTACAAAACTAGTTTTTAATCCTTATGTTAGAAGACACATATTATTTCCCTTTGAGCTATATAAGGAATTTGAGGAGAGTTGAGCGCAATGCCTTGGCACTTATAATTAGTAGAGGAAGAGCTGTGATTTTTAAATTAAATCTGTCAGATTCCGAAATTCAAGCTCTCCAAGTCATGCAAAGAATGTCAAAAATAGCCTAAGTTTCCACAGTTTGATTCAATAATTGACCACTTGTAATGGAACTGTGTGAATCTGTTTGTTGTGGATGGGATAGCTGTATTATATCTAATATTGTGACAAAGTCAATCATTATTTGATGTAATAGAAAAAACAGGCAATGTCAATTAAATTGTGTCACAGCACTCTTACCACTAAGAATATTTATTTTATACTTATTGAAGGGACTTTTGGAGAATTTCTTAGATACAGATTTTATTATATCATTCATATGATATAACATTGAAAGGAAAGTTGAAGCAAAATAAATTGGTATTACTAAAGCTTGTTCACATTCATAGTCCAGCTTTTCATAAATCACTTTTTGACTCAGATAAAAGTGTTTTGTTTGTTTCACGTAGTGTGATTGACTAGAATAATCGAGTTTGTGTCTGTACAGGCAGTGTCACGGCCATCTGGCCAGCAGTGGTTGTACAATTTCATTGATTGTGAGACACATCAGATTTCAGGGCTATTAAAATGTGAGAATGAAATGTGTCTTATAATCAATAAAATGTGGTAGGGCCTGCTTGACAAAGTTTTTGGTGCTAAATAAGTAAAGGCATGCTAAGCACTTACCCCACTGCCTTTCCTTACCAGGCATCACCAGTGTTACCTGTTATTGCTGTTGCTATGTCGTATAAAGAGTGATTAACATTTTATTATGCATTAATATCATTAAGAGCAGCTTCTCTATACCTATGATTCTTCTCCTCCATATTGGCTTTGACACAATGGTTCTCACTCTAGTAAGCCCTTAGAGTCACCTGTGGGTCTTAAAATACAGATTTATATATCCCTGAGTTCCCCTTCACTGTTGCACCCCCACCAGACCTGTAAATCAGAACTGATCTTCAGCCTGATGTGTTTATTTTTGATGCCCATGATTGATTCCAATATGCACCATTGGCATTGAAACTCTGCTTTGGCTACTCTTAGAGAGATGGAAAACCATTGATTGGTTTTCAAATAAGGAATTAAGCAATTTGAGTAAGGACCTGATTTTGAACTGATAATTCGGATGTGCTGTGTTGGGAATAGACTATACGTAGATAACCATGGACACAGGGAAACCAGCAAGGAGTTTGTTGCTGCCATACTTGGTGAAAGATAATGATGGCTCAGATGAAGAGGTGGCAGTGGGCGTGGCAAGAAGTGATTAGGTTGTTAATATGTTTTAAAAATAATAACAGGATTAGATGGATGGGGAGGTGTGAGAACAAATTAAGCCAAGCATGACTTCTAGGTTTTGCCTCAGCAGCTGTAAAGATAAATTTGGGATCAACTGAGATGGAATTGATTGCAAGTAAAACTGGTTTGGGGATATGAGTTCGGTTTTTACACGTTAAGTTTTGGACATGTGTTAGACATCCAATAAGACAAGCCGAGGAGGCAGAAGTTGGCCCTGCCATGAGGAAACAGTTCTCATCAAGAGGGATAAATTTGGGAGTCCCACTGTATAGATGGCATTTAAAACAATGGGACTGGATGAGATCACCAAGAGAGGAGGATGAAGCCCTGAGGAATTAAAATTTAATGTTATAGACTTGAGTGTTCGTGTCTCCTCCCAAATTCATAGGTTTATGCCCTAAACCTCAATGTGATGGTATTTGTAGATGCAGCCTTTGGGAGGTATTTAGATTTACGTGAAGTTGGTAGGGTTATGATATGATAGGGTTAGTGCCCTTATAAGGAGAGGAGACAGAGTGCTTTTTCTCTGGTAGTACACAAAGAAGAGGTCATATGAGCACAGAGAGAGATGGTGGCTGTCCAAAAGCCAGGAAGATGGCCCTTTCCAAGAACCACATCTGCCAGCACCTTGATTTTGGACTTCCCAGCCTCCATAACTATGAGAAATAAATGCTTCTTGTATAAATCACGCAGTCTGTTGCAAGAAGTCAGAAGGAAGGCAAATAATCAGCAAAGAATCCTGTGAAATTGGAGAAGACCTAAGTAAATGTAGACACCTGGAAGCTGAGGAAATGCTGTATAAAAGAGGGTAAGAGTTATCAACTGTCTTAAAGGCTGCTGATAGGTAAAGTCAAATTATAATTGAAATTTGACCATTGGATTTAACCACTTGAAAGAAATTGTTGACTTTGACAGAGCAACATTAGTGGACTGATGGCTGCACGAGCTGATGGAAGTGTGATTAAGAGACAGTGGGAGTTTTGAGTGTCCCAGAAGCAAACTACATGAGCATTAGTGGGCTCTTTAAGGAAGTTTTCGGTATATAAATGAAATAAACAAGTACAATAAAAAAAAAAAAAGAGAGAGACAGTAGGAGAAGATGGCTTCCACAATGGCCGCAAGAGGAGTTCCCTCCCCCTACAACCTAACTGATGAAGAATTAATTGGTGAAAATTATTTTTAAAACATATAAACATTCATTTTAAATCTCTGGAATCTGTTCTAAGTGTATATAACCAATAAAAATAATTGTCCAAGACAATCTGCTAAATCTCAAAAAAAGAAGTCAAGCTATTGTATTTGAGCTATGACCCGCTCTCTTCCTATTTCCCCTCAACTCAGTACACTCAGAATTTCTGATTCTTCACCCCAGTCCTGCTCAGTTCTCTGCCACAGAGGTTGCATGCCAGGTCAAAGAAGCTGAGATCTGAGGCTCTCTTCCTTCACCAAGATGGCAGCACTTCCCAAACTGACCCTCAGATTCAGTGCGATCCCTATGCAAATACCAACTAGCTTCATTGTAGAAATTGATGAGTACATCATAAAATTCATAAGAAAAATGGAAGTCGATTTCCTTCACGAGACTGGGGGAGTTTTCCTTCATTATTTGTTCAAGTAAGTTTTTAATTTCTTGCTCTTGTTCTTCTCCTTCTGGCACCCTTATGATTCACATGTTAGAGCACTTAAAGTTGTTCCATGGATTCCTAAGCCTCTCCTCATTTTTTTGAATTCTTGTTTCTTCATTCTCTTCTGGTTGGATGTTTATTTCTTCCTCTTGTTCAAAATTGTTAATTTGAGTCCCCATTTCCTTTCCTTCAGTGTTGTTTCCCTGTATATTTTGCTTTATTTCACTTTGGGTAGACTTCATTTCCTCCTTCATTTTGCAACTAAGCTCAATCAGGTCTGTGAGCATCCTGATTGCCAGTGTTTTGAACTCTGCATCAGATAGGTTGTCTGTCTCCTCATTGCTTAGCTGTTTTTCTGGCATTTTGACTAAGCCCTTATTATAAGAAATGTTAAAGGGACTTATCTAAGATATAGAAGAAGATAAAAAACTATGAACAGTAAAATGACAACAAACTCATAACTATCAATAATTGAACCTAAAAAACAAACAAACAAAAAAACTAAGCAAACAACTAGAATAGGAAAAGAACCAGAGAAATGGAGATCACATGGAGGGTTTTCAGTTGGGAGGGGAAGAGGAAGAACAGGGTGGGGAGGTACGGTAATAAGAAGCATGGTAGAAACAGGTAATAAGTTGGTAGGCATAAAATAGGTGGGGAGAGGTTAAGAATGGTATAGGAAACAGAGAAGCCAAAGAACTTATATGTATGACCCATGGACATGAACTAAGGTGGTGAATGCTGGAGGGTGGGGGTGTGCAGGGTAGAGAGGGAGTAGGGGGAAGAAAAAAATGGGAAAACTAATAGCATAATCAATAAAATATACTAAAACAAAAAGAAATTTTAAAAAATGTAAAGAACTCTGAGTAACCAAAACAACCTTGAAAAAGAAAAACAAAGTTGGAAGACTGACTTCCTAAATTCAACTTGCTACAAAGCTCAATCAATTTGGTGAGCTACTGGCATAAGAATGGATGTGTAGATTAATAGAACAGAATTGAGAGACTAGAGATAAACTCTTACATTTATAGTCAATTGATTTAACCAAGGGGAAACATTACTCTTTCAACTAATGATGCTGGACAACTTGGATAGCCGCATGCAAAGGAATGAAATTAGACCCATAACTTAACCCTGTCCATGAAAATTAAGTCAATAAGGATAAATATACCTACATGTAAGAGATAAACTATAAAATCCTTAGAAGAAAACACAGAAATAAATTTTCCTGACCTTGCAAAGTCTTCTAACCAAAAGTATCAACAACAGTAGAAAAAATTTAATAAACTGGAATTCATCAAAATTGAAAACCTGTGTAAATCAAAGAACAGCAATATAGTGAGAAGACAATGTAAAGAATAAAAGATTTTTGCAAATCATATATCTGATGAGAGACTTGTATCTAAATACATAAAGAATTCTTACAATTCACTAATGGAAGATAAATTGCAATAACAAAGAGACAAAGGGTTACGAATGGGCATTTTTCAATATAAGGTATATGCATGGTCATCAAACACATGAAAAGCTGCCCTGCAACACTAAGAATCAGGGACATACAAATTTAAAAAAACAATGAAATACTGCTTTACACCTGTCAGGATGGTTATGATCAATAACAATGCATGCTGTTATTCACCAGTATTTATCATCACTAGTCATCAGTATTTACTAATAAATATCACTAATCATCACCAATAATAAGTGGTAGTAATAAATGAAGTGATGGTGTGGAGAAATTTAATTTCTTATACATTGTTACCAGGTGTGTAAAATGGTGCAGTCACCTTGTAATACAGTCTTTGAACTTGTCAAAAGAGTAAAGTTTCCTTGTTACCCAGCAGTTCACTCCTAGATACTGAAGAGAAATGAAAACATGGTTCCACAGAAATACTCTACACCAAGGCTCAGCAGTACCCGTAATAGACACCAAGTGAAAACATCCCCCCGCCACTCTGCCTTTCTTTCTTTCCTTTTTTTTTTTTTTTTTTGCTGGCTATCTACTGTTAACACTTGGGCATATATGTAGATATATAATTCTAATACAGAATCGAGCAGTATGTATAATCCTATGAGCTAAAATTTCTTCTTTGTGAGCTTTTAAAATATATTCTATGGGTTATAATTTGAAAGAAAAAAATGCTTCCAGCAAAATAAAATAATTTTACTATGACTTGAACATAGTTATTATAATGCATTCCTTATTAATTGTCCAAAGATTCGGTGCAGTATATAGTTATCTTAATCTCTTACTTTGTGTTTTTATTTCAGAATAAACGTGCTTTCACAGTAATATTAGCATCCTGAAGAATTGGTTCCTCAATACTTGGACTGTATTATAAGAAATGTTAAATATGTAATGAATTGAAGCATCCATATGTCTTGCACCCTCTGTCAGTAGGGGTGGTTCACTGTACCAGGGATTCTCACCCAAAGAGGACATTTCAAAATATAATTTGGAATGGCCTACTACAGTTGATTTCAATGTTCCCTAAAGAGAAAGAATTGTATTTCCTTTCTCATTTCTAAGAATCACAGCTGTACTGAAAAGTAATGCCGAATTGACATTTGATAGGTATTATTATTATCTAGAAATTACCTGGTATTCTTGCTACATAGTGTATTGTATTTATTTATTTTTAAATTCTTTTGATATCAGCATAACTATGATCTAATTTGGGTTAGTATCATTCACTGAAATGACTCATATACTTTAATCATGACACTCAGGTAAACCATTAAGAGTATATTGAATCCACATAGTATTAGATTCATTCATGAATCCGATGTTGCATGTTAGTTATGTTAGTATATAAATTATTCAGAGTCTGAAATCCCCTGCTACATTATGGCCAATGCTTTGAACAGGGCTGGCAGTCGGAGCTGGATTCCTCATTCTCGTAGCCCATTTGAACTCATTTTGTGTGACCATTTGTTCTTGTTCCGCGAACAACAAGGGGCAGGCATGATTTTTCCCCTTTTCTTTCTAGATGTATTTTCCATTTCATTGGTAATGTGATATCACAAAACTTTATTCTCGTAGTAGGAGAGAGTTTTAGAAATCATTCTCCCCTCTAGTGGAAACAATCACGGGCAGACTGCTATCAAATCAAGCAGTCTACTGCTCCTTCTACTTGTTTGCATTTTGTTTTAATAGCTATTGTTAGGAGGTGACATATCTGTGTTTCAAAATTGCAAACTTGCACTCCATTCCTTAGTCACTAAACTCTCTGCTCCTCAGAGCTGATCAGTGTTATCAGGATTTTTTTTTGGTGTGTGTATTCTTTTGAAGTTATTTTATTCATACACAAGTAAATGTGAACATCCATTCTTTGTCCACATTATTTACACTAATTATTACATACTGTACTCCCTGTTCAGCATATTTTAATATTTTAACTTTTAAATTCTAATAAATTATTGTAATTATAAATTGTTCCTATCCTAAAAATATTTTATAACTATTAATGAGGAGTCAAATGTATAAACTAGTATTTTCATGACATACCACATTTTGACCATTTGTTATATATTTTTTCCCTCTTTACTATTTATTTCTGCAGTGGAGTCATGCACTAAGGAACTCTTTCAAAGAGATTGTTGTAAGAAATCCAGGGCACCATTCTAGCTATGTAATTCTGAGAATAATTTTGAAAACCAACCCCAGTGAGTGCTTCTCCAGATACCGATGGCTCAGTTCATTATGACTCAGGTGGCAGTGGATATGGCAAGAAGTGATTAGATTATGTGTATGTTTTAAAAATAACAATGGAATTAGATGGACCTCAGTAACCAATTTAAGGCACAACAAGCTAAATTATAATCTTAGAGAGCTAAATTAAAATATTGGCAAACTGCTTTAGCTTACGTTGTAAAATCTTTGGACTCTGATGAATAAATGGAAAACAATAATAAAATTTGGCTTCTGCTACTTTTTCCTTCATGTAAATGTAAAAAGTCATTGTATGTAAATAACTGGTTTTGATGTTGGTGTAGAAAGACCACATAATTGTATAGTCATTATGTCATGCAATTATGAATTTGTACCATAGCATTGTGTTAAAGTATGTTGCAGACTTATGGCACTCAGTTACATTTCTTTCTCTCTCTCTCTATATATATATATGTATATATATATGTGTGTGTGTGTGTGTGTATATATATGTGTGTGTGTGTATATATGTGTATATATTTATATATATATTCTTTCTAGATATAAAGGCACACAGTGCATTCAGAGCAGTATGTAATTACTTACCTTGGCCCAATTCCTAGCTTAGGAAATGGACTTATAATGATTTTGAAACACAATCTCTCCAACTGCTAATAATTTAAAGTACAGTAGCATCCAAATTTTAAATCTACACATAATATTTTCAAATAAAATATGAGTGTATAAGTTTATAATTACAAATCCAGAAGTCACCATTTATATTGAAAATTTTCCTTTTGACTATTGCTATTTTTAGTTAGTGTTCTCTATGAAATTTTTCTACTGGCATAAAATTATATTTTTCTTAAGATTGCCAAGTTATTACTGTGGAATAATATTAATTTTAATAAAGTACAGGTTAGCAAGATTCTACTTAGTGTATTTTTTTAAGGTGCCTCACTAAAAATATTAACTCCTTATTTCCCTTACGACATCCTGAAGCGCTGACATTGTGGGCTGTAGTTGGGTTTCTTGTTGGAGACAACCCATACCAGGGTTTTTTTGACTTTCAAAACCATACGTAATTGTCTTTGACTTTCAAAACCATACACAATTGTTTAAACAATCCTGTATAAGGCCCATAGTTTCCTAATCAAAATGAGAAAACTTCACTCTTCTTAAAAGCTGGTTGTGTATTATCTCACTGAATATAAAAATCTCAAATAGATGTGGACAATTTATTACTTTCAGAATAGTTATTTGCCTAACAGATGAGCTAACATGAATTAAACAGTAAATCAGTTTTGCTTCCTTTAGATAATTACTAATTTACATATAACCTTTGGCTATTCTTTTATCTTAAGGTATTGACATAAGTTGCATAAAATTGTTTTCTGTATAGAAGATGCTTTGAAATGCAAAATCTAATTAAAATGCACTATTATTTTAGGACAATTGTGTTGCTAAATGATACTATTGAGACTATTATGAATATTTGAGGCATCTGAATGGAGCATGGAAGAGCTAAATTATAATCTCTATGGACTACTATAGGTTATTTTATCAATCAGTTGAAACAAGGGAAACTGCCAAAGCACTTAGAACACTGCATTTATTTTTACATAGACTGTATTTAGAAGTAATGATATTATTGCCATATTATGCTCCCTGTCCTATCCACGTGAAAGGTCAGGTTGAGTCAAGCAGGTCTGGTCTGGCTGTGCATGCTGGGCTCCCGCACAGCAGCTCTGGCGCCGATTCCCGGAGGCTGCCTGAGGACCAAGGCCGTCACATTTGCAACAAGTTAATTGCACGCTGGTTGGTGAACCATATTTCATCTGCTGACTGCTGAAATCCCGTTTTGGCAAATGGTACCCCTGTCGGTCAGCTAGGTCAGCTAGGCCACGCGGAATGTACTTGTCAGAAATGCCTTGCTTTCTTAACACCCATGATTTTGCACTTACCCGATATTGGGTAGAAAACTATGTTGTATTTCATTGTATGTTATTTATTTTATTTTTATATATTTTTAAATTTGTTGTTCAAGTACAGTTATCTCCGTTTCTGCACCACCTCTCCCCACCACCCCAGCCATCCCCACTCCCCACCCTTGATCCTGCCCACTTTGCTTTTGTCCATGTGTCCTTCGTACATGTTCCTGAAAACCCTTCTCCCTGCCCCCCCCCATTATCCCCTCCCACCTCCCCTCTGGTTACTGTCAGTTTGTTCTTAATTTCCATGTCTCTGGTTATATTTTGCTTGTTTGCTTTATTTTAAACCTTTGAAAATTCGTGGGTTTTAAAAGATTGAGTGTAGGATCTTGTGGTGGCTGGAAACTCATGTGGCTAGGTGAATTGTACTATCTGGGATCATAGTTTAGTAATTGTAACATTTTACACATTAGAGTTAACACTGTTTCAGACTACTATCCTTTTTTTAAAAAAATATGTGTGGTAAAACAGACTGCTCAGTTTCATTAATTCTTTGAGATGTATTGGAATAATTTTTTCCGGATAGAACATCTCATTTTGTTTCACAGGTTAATTCAGAATTCGAATTTGCTTAATGAAATTTGTTTTTCACTTAAGAAAATGTATATGAAGTGAAAACGTGTATCAGATGAATTGCTCAGGGATGCTGTGCATGGCAACAACCTAGTAAAGACCAAGAATTTTAGACTCACTTCACTTTGATGTCCCTGTTGACAGTCTATTTTTAATTCAAAACTATAGCCATATACTAACTCAAATTCTGTATTAAGGTATAATTTTGGATGCATACAGGAACGCATTTTTTTCCTTATTTTGTTAAGACATTCCTTTTTTTACATCTTTTAATTAGCAAATTACCTGCTCATTAGTGAACAACTAGAAGGTATTTTAATAATAGTAAGTTAATTAGGATGGTGAAAACCAAATAAATTCTCCAGGAAGTGCTTGCAAAGAGAATAATGCATAATAAGTAACAATCACAGTGTCTGTGATTTCATTTTTGTTTAACCTTTATAAAACCTTCAGCATCTTGCTACCTGATGAGAGAAATATTTGGTGGCAGCTTTCATACTGTCATCCTTTATCTGGTCGTTACTCTACTTAATATGCCTCATTATTTTGTTTAGAATTACTTTTGGTATTTCTTAAGATAAATGTTTGTTGGATTTCCAATGAAGGTGACTTTGATGCTGAAAGCTGGCAGTTAACGATAACAGTGGAATAACTTTTTATGAGTGTGGGTACATGGAATCACGTCTGACAGAGGTTATTGTCATACATAGTCAGTGGCCGGCACCCTTTGTGCAGGCTATTAAATCTTGGCGATATGCATTATTTCAGCTAGAGGAAAAAGGATATTATAAGTCCTTTCTTAATATTGAAGTTCACAAGACAGCGAACACATTCTAATTGCTTCATCTCCTTGTTATGCCAAAAAATTAATATTGAAAGTGAATTTAATAATCTGAATACAGAAGCATTAAAATAAAGCATATCCATTGAAGATAGGCTGTGTGGTTACTAAAGTCATGTTCTGGTGTTTTGTTTTATTAAAGATTTAAAATGCCAACATCACATTGGCAGCAATATTTTCAATTAATATTGATCATAAAGACACATTGATCGTGTCTACAGGGATTGGGTCTAACCCTAAATGTCTTTGCCAGAACTTAGATCCTAAATATAAAGCAGATTCTCAAAGTTTGAGCAAACACAGGTTTTACCTAGCAAGAATATAATGTGATGAGTAAAAAGCAAAGGTAGACTCTTTAGAATAATATTTTAAAACTGATTTTGCAGTATATGTTTTTATGTTAATTAAATATAATTTTTACATAAACAATACATTTATATAGTTCCAAAATTAGGACACAATAAAAATCTGTAAGTTGAGGATTTTTACATTAACCGTAACCATGCCCATCTCTCACCCCCTCCTCCCCGGTCCTATAGGGAGAGCACTGTTGTTCCTCATGTGTCCTTCTCGGTTTTTAATGCAAATATCCACAAATGCTAACACACAATTTCGGTTGCTTCGTTTTCTTACACAAGAATAATGGATTTCCATAATTTTAAACCTGCAATATTATGCAGTGTAATGCACGGCATTTTTATGTGTCACCAAGAAAGAAACAATGCTGGCAATTAAACTGTATGACATTGATTATAAAGTGCATCTTAATGTCAGAAATATTAAAATGTGAAAAAACTCACAGAATGAAGAAATAAGGTGTCTTCTGATGCATATCACTGCTGTCATTTAACAATATAATCTCAGTATCTGCATTGCAGGCCTTTTCTTTTTTTCTTTTTTTTTTTACAGGTACCTGGCATTTTCTAGTATGATTGTACCCTAGTTTATTTAGCCCCTACAAATGAACAATTGCTTTTTGTTTTTTAGCTTCTGAAACTTTGTAGATAGGCCATATTTTATGTATTGTAGGTATAACTACAATATAAATTCCAAAGGGTATTGCTGGCTTAATGGTAATCACATTTGTAATTGTATAGCTTTAACCAGAAAGTAGTTTTGCCATTTCATTTTCCCATCAATTGCATGAAGAGTATGCTGTTAAACTTTTTGTTTTGCCATTTGATAGGTGATAAACGGTACTTCAGACTGGTTCTAAATTGTACTTCTTAAGTAACGGGAAGGTTGAGAATATTTTCCAATGTTTAATGGCCTTTTTTTTTCTGCAAACTGTTCATGATCTTAGTCCATTTTTCTGTTTGATTGTTGATTTACTTAAAATTTATTTTCCAATTATAGTTGACATACAATTTATGTAACTTACAGTCACCCTGGTAAGTCTAGTACCTGTCAGACACCACATAATTAACAATATTACCGACCGTGTTCCCTATGCCGTACTTCATATTCCAATGGCTATTGTTATAACTGGCAATTTGTACTTCTTAATGACTTTCCGCTCTTTTGCCCATCCCCCACTCCCTCCCAGCTGGTGCCCATCGGTTTGTGTTCTGTATCTGTGAGTTTGTTTCTGTTTTGTTTGTTCACTTATTTTGTCTTTTACACATATGAGGAAATCATATGGTATTTGTCTATCTCCATCTGATTTATTGCACTTAGCATAATGCCCTCTAGGTCCATCTGTGTTGTCACAAGTGGTAAGATTTCATTCTTTTTTATGGCCAAGTAGTATTTCCACATGTATTTATATACATGTATCTATAAATGCATATTATATATACACATACATATATGTGTATCTGTGTATATATACACACATATGAGACAGATATATACATATCATATATATACATGAGTGTGACATATCTATTTCATATATAAATATATATAAAGAAGATGTGAGATATATATAGAAGATGTGAAATATATATGTATAAACAAGATATTTTCTATATTATAAAACAATGTGATATATATATGTGCATGATGTGATACACACACACACACATATCTCACATCTTCTTTATCCATTTATCCTACAGTAGACACTCACGTTGTTCCCATATCTTAGCTACTGTAACTAACACTGCAGTGAACCTAGGCTTTTCACATTCAAGAATATTGTCTTTTCACATTAGTGTTTTTGTTTTCTTCAGGTAAGTGCCTGGAAGTGGAGCTGTGCTGGGTCATAGGGGAGCACTATTTTTAATGTTTTGAGGAAACTCCATACAGTCTTCCATTGGCTACTCCAGTTTATCATCCCACCATCAATGTGGAGGGTTCTCTTTTCTCCACACCCTTACTGGACTTGTTTGTTGATTTTTTTGAATCCTCACCTAAGGATATGTTTATTGATTTAGAGAGAGTTTAGAAAGAGAGGAAGGTAGAGAGAGAGAGGAAGAAACATCGATGTGAGAGAGAAACACTGATCAGTTGCCTCCTGAATGAGCCCTGAATGGGGAGCGAACAGCAACCTAGGTATGTGCCCTGACCAGGGATCCACCCCACAACCTTTCGGTGTATGAACGATGCGCTGACCAACCAAGCCACCTGGCCAGGGCTTGTTGATTTTTTTTTTTTTTTTTTGATGCTAGCCGTTCTGACATGTGTGAGGTGTTATGTCATGGTGGTTTTGATTTGCATTTCCCTGATGATTAGTGATAATTTGTATCATTTTATTTGACTGTTTCTCATCTGTATATCATATCCTCTTTGAAAAAACATTCAGGTCCTCTAGCCATTTTTAACTGGATTTTTTTTGTGTGTTGAATTTATGAACTTTTATAATTTTTGGATATTAATCCCTTATCAGATGCATCATTGGTGAATATCATCTGCTGTTGAATAGGTTGCCTTTTCATTTCATTGATAGTTTCCTTTGATGTGCAAAAACACTTTAGTTTGATGTAGTTCAATTTGTTTATTTTTTTCTTTTGTTGCCTTTGCCAGAGGAGACATATACAAAATGATATTGCCAGGTCTGATGTCAAAGAATTTAATGCCTACATTTTCTTTTTGGAGTTTTATGATTTATTATCTTAACTTTAGGGATCTCAACCATTTTTAGTTAATCTTTTATAGTGTCAAAATGTGTTCCAGTTTAAAGTTTTTGCATGTCTGTCCAGTTTTCCAACACTTATTGAAGAGTCTTTATTTATCCCTTTGTATATGCTTACATTCTTTGTTAAGATTAATTAAACATATAAATGATGGGTTATTTCTGGGCTCTTTCTTCTGTTTCATTGACCTCTATATCTGTTTTTATGCCAGTACCATATTGTTTTGATAATTGTCGCCATGTAATAAAGTTTGAAATCTGGGAGCATGATACCTTGCACCTTGTTCTTTCTCAAAGTTTCATTGGTTATTCATGTTTTTTTGTGGTTCTGTATAAATTTTAGAATTAGTTGTTTGAGTACTGAGAAGAATGGTATTGATATTTTAAAGGTAGTGCATTGATTCTGTATATTGTTCTAAGTACTAAGGACATTAACAATATTAATCCTTCCAATCCATTAGCAGGGTATATCGTTCTACAATTATATGTATCTTGTTATCTGGTGAGTGTTATCTGGTGAAAATGGTGAGAGTGTTACTTTTCCCTCTTCAACTTGGACACATTTTTTAAAATTGTTGTTCAGTTACAGTTGTCCCACTTCCTACCCCACCCCCTCATTCCCACAGCCAGTCAGTCCCTCCTGTTGTCCATGCCCATGAGTCCTCTATTTGTGTTCTTTTGCTTGCCCCACTCTCTTTTGTCCCCATTATCCTTTATTTCTTTTTCTGCTGTGGTTGCTGTGACTAGGTCTTCCAACACTGTGTTGAATAAAAGTGGTGATAGCGGGCACCCTTGTCTTCTGGACCTTCGAGAGGGAAAGTGCTCAGGTCTTAGCTCTCACCATTGAGTATGACATTAGTTGAGGGTTTGTCATCTGTAGCCTTTATTATGTTGAGGTATGTTTCTTCCATGATGATTTTGTTGAGAGTTTTTATCATAAAAGGATGTTGAATTTTGTCTAATGATTTTTTCTGCATCTCGAGATGATAATGTGATTTTATCCTTTATTTTGTTATTGCAATCTATCATGTCAATTGATTTACAGACCTTGAACCATCCTTGCATCCCTAGATAAATCCCACTTGGTCATGGTGTGTAATCTTACTCTCATGTTGTTGAGAATTTTTGCATCAAGGATATTGGCCTTTCATTTATTTTTTTTTTTAAAGATTTTATTTTTTATTTATTTTTAGAGAGAGGAGAAGGGAGGGAGACAGAGAGGGAGAGAAACAGCAATGTATGGTTGCCTCTCACATGGCCCTCACTGGGGACCTGGCCTGCAACCCAGGCATGTGCCCTGACTGGGAATCGAACCGGGACCCTTTGGTTCCCAGCCCGCGCTCAATCCACTGAGCTACACCAGCCAGGGCAGCCTTTCATTTATTTTTTGTAATGTCTTTGTCTGCTTTTGTTATCAGGGTAATACCTGCTTTGAAGAGGGAGTTTGGAAGCATTCCTTCCTCACTAATTTTATGAAATAGTTTAAAAATCATAAGTATTAATTTTCCTTTAAAGTTTTAGTAGAATTCACTTGTGAAGGCTCCTGGTCCTGAGCTTTTCTTCATTGGGGTACATTTGATTACTGCTTTAATTCAGATGTTTCTTAATTGATTTCTGAATGTATATCTTCAGTAGCCCCAGGAAATGCCCTGGCTACTGCTCAGCATAAAGCCAGATAGAGTTTGCTTCACTCTGTTCCCAGTAAACAATTTTCCTACTCACAGCAGGGGATGCGTATAAAACTGTCCATCGCTGTCCTTGTTTATTCATTTCAGAAATAGCCTCTTTGTAAGCCCTTAGCAGGATATTATAATTAAATGAAATTGCTTAATAAGCATATGTAAATACTTTTTCCAATGACTGTAACTTATGGTAATTTTTTGAGATAATACTCCAAACTAATATATAGCGCATTAAGTCTGACTCAATTTTAAAGAGAATAATGGAGTGTAACTCAGAGATAACACCTGTTAAGCTGATTGTTCTAATGGAAAGTTTTTAAATACTTCTACTCTGAAGAATTTACAAATTATGCTGTTTTAAAACATCCGATTTTAAAAAGTGATTTAGGTAGAGCATATAATACATATTCATCTTTTCCCACTTAATGTTGAATTTTAGAAAGTGTATGTTGTTAATGGGCCATCTACTCTGAAGTCATTTTGTTTACTAAGCTGGAACTGAGATCTGAGCAATTATGTGGGTAGTAAAACCTTTAAAACAGAATGCATCGCATTAAAGAATGTTCATGTTTATTTGCAGTGAAGCTGAGAATAGTGTCAGAATTCTGCCCTAACTAGGATTAAGTTGAGAAGCAAACTCTGTGTGCATTGTTGCATTTTTTATTATCTGAAAGTCTGAGGGTTTAATGTTGTTGACATCTGGAGTGTTTTTCAACATGTTTTATAACGTGTTCCACTCTCTCTTCATTGTTGATCACAGAGCCATTTTCCATCCTTGCTAGTGGTTTCCAAGTGGTAGAAACCTTTTTCCTTTCCGCGTGTTAGTGACTTCTCCTTGCCTCCACTATATTTTTGCAGACTTCCTGGATGTAGAATTCAGGTAGACTTAAAACAATACAAGTGATTTCCTTACATTTGTAGCATTCCCATGAAGCGCATTTTCAGATGATTAGACCATTCACATCAAGTGGTAAAGAAGTGTGTCTCCATTCCAGCTCTTAGTGAACTGAACATAGTTATTGTGAGAAAGGCAAGCAAAATAAGAAATATCAGGAAAAAAGCCTATCTGTATGAGTGGTGGCGGTCAATACTGGGAAAATAAGAAATTTAGGATAAAATCAGGCTATGGCTATAACATAATACATTCAAGTATCTTTAAATATTATTAGCACGCTTGTAACTTATAAAGCATAAGTTAAATTCTGCCAGTTCTGCCAATGATATCAAATAACTGTGTGCAGTGGTTATTAGTTATATGAAGGTGGAGGAATATTTAAATAATCTATTTAAATATCAATGACTCTTTGAGCAATAATCTTGAGCGAAAAGTCCTTATCTTTGAAAAGGGCCACCTCTATCAGTATTGGGATTATCATATTCATTCACAGTGTTTTATCATTATATTCTCGTCTGGCATTGGATTCTCATTTGCTTAATAAAGAAAGCACATTGAATTATCTTGGGGACCATATTTCAGTGTCTGGCCCCTTGACAATGACTGTGTGAGAGCTCCATCACTCACGCAGCTGGCCTTAGATTCCCGTTGTATAAAGACTACTTAAAATGGTTTCAAAAAACAAGTGAAGCAAATGAGGTTTACTGGTTTTCTTTATTATTTGAGTGTTTATGATATTTCCTGGTCCTAGATGATACTACTTGTGGCTTTTTGGCCATGTTTTGACGAATATTAACAACTGTCATTAATTTTGATTTGAATTTTTCTTGACATTGTTTTGGATTAAATTTGTTTATGTAACACTTACTTTTTTCCCCAAAGTCTTTTGAATCAAAAATGTCAGAGCGGTTATTCAGAGGTGAGGCTGTGAACCTTCCCACAGAAAGGTCAGGGGTTCATGGTCAGCAATAGTCTTATCAGACAACTGCATTTGGCAGCAGGCCAAACAGGCTTTGCTGCTGTTTGTCATTTTCTGTGTGAAACTAAATGATAGCTGACACAACTCTGTGTTGGTTCTCTGCAAAAAAAAAAAAAAAAAAAAAGAGCTCTAATATACCAGTTTACTACTGCAAAATTCACAGTGGAGACTATACTGTAGCAAAATAAATGAACCCATTGTTGTTCTGGTTAAATAGAAGGTATTGACTCCACCAGCCTTAAGAATAAATCTGAATTGTAAAGACTCTGATTGTCAAATGACTGCAGTGATTTACTGCCGGAGACAAAAATAATTAGAGAGGTCTAAGCGCTTCTTTCAGACAGGCACGGAGACTGACCATCCGCGCACGCGCATCCAACAAGATTAGTGGGCCTGCTCCGGCGTACGGATTGCGCTTCCGTTCACCGTGTTCACCGGGCTCGCGTCTTCCGCATCGCCCTATTTTTATCTTGGTCCGAAGTGCTTTGCTTTAGCACTCTGCCTTCTTTGAGTGTGTTAACCTTTAGTTGCCTAATGATTGTTCCTTTGGTAGATAACATTGTTCTGCTTGTGCTTTCCATTATTTGTGTTATAAATCCATTGCCTGTCCAATAAGTAAATATAAAAAGACATCATACTCCTACCCAGTGGGGCAGGGAGAAGAGGAATCATTATGAGTGATGATAAAATTTACCACAATCCGTTTTCTCACGGGTGATTGTACCTTCCTTTGTGCATAAAATACCCTCGCTGCTCAGCTTCCTCCTGCAGGAATGAACTCGAAAGTTTCGTCTGATTGTTTAACAAATCTTAAGTGAAAATGTCAGTTATCCAGCCTTCTCTTCTCTCACACTCAAAATGCAGTGTGAAGTGGGACAGGAAAACTTTACCAAACGCTTCCATTGGAAAGGGAAGAAGGGAAGGCGTAGAACAGTCCCTGAGTGAGCATTCCTGGATTCCTGTTGGTGAAATGTTTTACCATCCTTTCCCTGCGAGTAGGAGACCTTTGCTTAGGTTTCCGGGAGCAGTGCCCTGATCTGTTCTTCATGGTCATTTGGCTCCGCCCTCTGGAAAATCCTTCCACTTCCATTTTCATGCGTGGTCAGCTCTGAAGGGCCATTGCAGAATCTTCCATTCATTGGAATCTAGTTGTTGCATCTGAAACCAAGAAGGGTTTGACATGTTACTATACTTGCAGGATACATGTATATACACACATGCACATATGTATATGTGTATGCACACATGTATATATATGCACACACGTACATTAATAGAATCTTGAGAACCCTCATTCAGAGGCAAGACTCTTTGCCCACATGGCGACTTGTATCACTCCCCTGCACCTTGTATTCTCACAGGGTGACACAGTGAGAACCAGACGGATTCTGCACTGTGCTGGGGGTTGTACCACAGGAGAAATGGTGACTCTTGGACCTTCTGTAGGGCAGCTGGCACCTTTGACCCCCCACCCCCAGATTAGGGAAGAGGGACCTTTGCTGTGGAAAGCAAACAGTTATCACTGGATGATGTATCCATAGATTTCTTGGAGGTCTCCATCTTTAAATTCCAAGATTTGTTTGCTATTTAAACACCCTTTAGCCAAGGATGCTGGTGGAATTGTCTTTCAGAAAGCCACAGTTATGCAGAAACTTGAAAATATTCACAGAGCGATATCTCTAGTCATCGAGATGTTTTCTCAGTGTGTCTCCTGCTTGGGAGGCTGGCATAATCCTTTTTCTCAATAACTGCTTTCTTTAAATGTAACTCGTGTTCAGTATAATTCACCCATTTGACATGTACAGTTCATTGCTTTATATTCAGCACAATTTTAGAACATTTTTACAATCCCAAAAGGAAAGCTCGTATTCACTAGCAGTCATTCCCCATTTTCTCCTGCCAAGCACTAGGCAATCACCTTTTTTTTTTTTTGTCTCTATGGAGTAACTTACCTATTTTGTACACTTCAGATACATACATGAAGTCACACCATATGTGGTCGTCATGACTGGTGTCTCTCACTTCACCTTACTTTCGACATTCATCCATGTTATAGCATGTGTCGTGCCAGTACTTCATGCCTGTTTATTGTTGAAGAATGTTGAATATGGTCTTTCCATTTCTCCACCACTCATACTGTCTTCCTCCAGGAGGGCGGCCCTTTTCAAAGCACCCAGACCTTGTAAATATAGTTGTTTTCTTTGTTGCTTCTGTCTGTTTGATTACAGTCAGCCCCACGCGCCTACTCACAGTTGCTTGTAGGCAATGCCAGTGTCTGAGGTCTCTTAATACCCTCCCTCCACCCTTCCGCCCTCCCTTTTCCCTGCCTCCTTCTCCCCTCCCCCTCCATCTAATTACAAGTACTTTGTGCTTATCAGGCTTCTTTGTTATCATATATTTGATCTGTCTTCTTGTGACATTTTGTCCAAATGAATGGATTTGCTCAGACCAACTTGGTTAACCACAGACCTTACAGAAGGAAGGGCAAGTCACTGCATTTCTGACCTTCTTATCTTCTCCTTCATCTTTTCCTGAAAACAAGACATTTTTTTTAGCTCACTTCTTTATTACCTTAGCTTCTTGTTGTTAGCAATAATAACTAGTTTACATTAGTACTATCGTCCTTTGAGAACTGGTTGTCCACAGCCACATATTGATTACACATTAAAAGGTTTATGATACATTAAAAGTTTATAGACTTACCACCTGATCTGACATGGAATGACGGGTTGCCTTCCTCCAGTCTTAATAACGTCGACCTCTTATTCACCTGGTGGCCTTGAGGCCCATGCTATGTATTTTGGTTTAGCGTAACAGCACTCCACTTCTAGGAAATCAGCTTTTTCTTGTCCCCAGTAGTAGCTAATGAAAGCCACCTGATGGTATGTGATGGCAGGGGCAGTCAGCTGTGGCCCTGCTCCAGGCAGCAGATTGACTGTGAGTCTCTTCCACGTTCTTTTCATCTGAGAACCTTGAATGCAGGAGTAACTCCCTGTCTCAGAAGATCTGCTGTTCTTCCGAGGGCAGGGCAATAATAACAGAGAGGGCAAGCCCATCTGTCAGGACCTGGTGTGTACCCTGTCTCCCCACATTCATGGACCAAAGCAGGTAGCAGATCAGGCCCAAATCAATAGAGGAAGAAGAATACTCCCAGGACACTTGGGGAGAGGACCGGCTGGTAAGAGGCATATTTGTGATCAATAATTCTGAGATAGAAAGAAAGACAATGTGATTCTCTCTCCTTTATATCACAATTTGTTTTAAGAAAATGAATGAAATGATTAGTATCTAAAGAGCTTTTTCAGAATATTCTGTGTTATTGAGAGCTACGTTTTGAGTCTTACACGAAAAATAATTCCATTTCTATCATGGAATTGATAGAAATGTGAGAAATTTCTTGTTTTTAGGAAATAGAAATTAATTTCAAATGTGAGCTGACCTATTGACAATGAAACACTGAAAATGACTAGATTATTGGAAATTAAAAAAAATCAATATTCTTGAAATTTATTTATCTTCTGAATCATAGTATGAGTTTTCTATAATGTAGTTTATCTGAGACCCATTAAGAAACATTAGCTCATTTGCCATTTTAGACTTTTACAGATATTTGAATATGTACCAGTCCATAAATTTTATTGAACAAAGAGGTGGTTTGGGGACATATAATTGATCTGAATTTCATTTGAATTCCAGGAAGCTTCTCAAAATCAAGTGACTTTGATTTGAACAGATTACTGACAGGTTTGTTTTTCAATCAACATCATAATATAAACATTTCCAATACATGTTTATTTTAATGATAGAGTTTTAACAGTTTTATCTAAAATTTACACTGGATCAAAATTGGTGTTGGCATTTCATTGGAATCATTGTGAGATTGCTGTTCAATGAGCAATTTTGTCCTATAAAATATTTTGCTCATACTTATTATTAGCATGTTTTATAGTGAAGATTTAATTGTCTTATTATCTTACCTTTTTCACAGGTCATATGTGATTGTACATAAGCAATCTATTTTAATTAACCAAGATAAATGGGTTCTCATACCTTGCTAGGAAATAAGCTCTAGAGCATATTGTTGGGTCAGTGAGAGTGTAGATATTTTTGGTTTTGATCTATTTATATCAGCTCTAACACCATTTATATTTCCTTTTATTGGTTCACAAAGAATAAAACTATACTTTCATATGACCGAGTGACTTATAATTCTTCCTGGAAGAGGAAAAAATACTTAAGCCCAATAAAACAATACATGTCTCAAGATTCTAGATACTATTATATATATATATATGTACATATAAAGTTTATATATAGAGAGATGTACACAATATTACATATGAATTATATATTTACATATATAGTATTTTATATAGAAATGTACATATTACATTTGAATTATATGTTATATAAAATATTACCTAATATTTCCTCTTAAAGTTACATAATTGATAGGTTATCACATACATTTTAAGCTAAATTTTAGCTATTTTAGGGACTTTTCATTTTTACTCTGGGGAAGTTTCACCTTTGCTTCAATAAATTTGCTTAACGAATCTGAGTTACATGAAAAATCTTAGATTTTTCTAAGTGTGAATTTGATGAATCTGATGGCTCTTAATTTGCATTTTCTTACCAGAAAGCAGTTCTCCAGTAATCCTATTTCCCTGAACTTCTCTAAGTCCTCAAAGAGGTCACCATGTGACTTATGGCTCCCAATCAAAGCAGAGTTCCTGCAGGTTCCTGCAGTGACATGTCATCTTTCTTGAGTCATCTTCTCTTTTCAAGTCTGTCATCACGGAAGGTTAGCAATTCTTTCTCTGATTTTTTAAAAAAAATCTTTTCTTCATTAGTTCTTGATTAGGTTCGCTTCCTGTTGAGGTAGAATCTGTATACAGGACATTACATACATCGGAAGCGTATACCCTGATGCATTTTCACAGAATGAAGATTCCTGTGGAAGCACCACTCGCATGCATTTGCATAAAGAAACAGCACCACAGCCGTCCACTCAGCCCCTCCCCATCCCCGTCCCCGTCCCCTCCAGAATGAGGACTGTTCTGACATTGTAGTCACCCTCATCTATGGGTACTCTGGGTGTTAGAAAATACGTTTGCCTTCCTTCCTTCCTTCCTTCTTTTTTTAAACTTTAAGAGGGGTCAAATATGAGATGTTAATATGCTCTATGTAATATTATCCATTTCTAAATTGCACAATAGGAGCATAAAGGAAATATATTTCTACTTTGAGCGTAGACTTCCATGAGACTCAAAATATTACATTTTATCTAGTAAAAGTAGCTAGTAAAAGCTGATGGACTACCTTTCATTTAGTACTTTATTCATTTTTGGGATTAAGTTATTATTTGGTTACTAGGTTAAGAAAGTTGTTAGGAAATAGCTCATTTTTATACAAAAACAGGTATTTTTCTTCATTTCCTTGAGCACTTATATATTGCATCCACATTCATTTTATTGAGTAGGTAAGGCCATTTGTTATTTTTTTCCCTTTAAGATCCAGCTGTCACAATGAACATTTGTTTCATTTGAATCTTTATAGACTTGAAAATAGCAGTGTGACTATTTACTTTTTTATGCTTATGAATCAGCATTTTATGGGTTGATTTATTCACTGGAGGTGTTACAGTTTGCTCTCAATTTGAAGAGTTAGAATTAATTATAATGAAGCACTAAGGACTGATCATTAGAATTTGAAATCAAAATGTCAGTATATTACGAAGCTACATGTATGGGCTAAGAATTTCATTAATATATCAATCACTGATCTTAAATATCTCAATGCAGTTCTGAAAGTAGACCTGGTTTTAAGTCATGCATTAATTTTTTTCTTTGTGATCTTCTAACTAGAAAACAGATATGAGTTATAATAAGTGCTGTTCGTAACACTGACAATAGTTTATGTTTGTAGTTGGGAATAAGTCAAATGGAGAGGGAAATCAACAAACCTTTTCCATTTCCACGCGTCACAGCTATGATGGTGGTAATTTGCTTTACTTGCTTACAAATGATGTGCTGGGTCTCAGTAATGGAGTGGGTTTACCTCTTGAGGAATGTACACATTTACCTACTAATAATAGGAAAGCTCTGTACTTATATTTATCATAAATATATATGAGTATATATGCACATATAATATATGTGAGAAAGAGAGAATATTTTAATTACATACCTTTACTAGATTAAATCCATTCTCATCTTTATAGTTCAACCATCTTTTATATTAGAGCTGTGAATAATAAAATATTAGTCAGGTGTCTTTCAGTATGTATATACCAAAATCCATAGGCACATTATCAATGGCTCTCATTTGTCAAAACCCCACTGCTTTTATATTAGGCTTACTATTTCTAAATTATTTTTATCCTAATTTCTACAGACTGAGTTACTATATAACTTAATTCTTCTAAAGAAAAATTTAAGTGTCATGATTTTACTAGGCTAGCAAGCAATATGCATACATCATAGTTTGATAAAAAACGGGAGGGAGAGAAAGAGAAAGCTGAGGATATTTTGTCTGAGCTTACCATATTATAATCATGTGTTAAAAGTCCAAGACCTACTTCCTGACATGGGCTGTTCTGAAATAAATTGAGATGTATTAGTGATGATTTGGATTGTCATTTTGTACATGTATGACAGTGTGCTTTTCAGAACTATTTTGCACACAGACCCTTTCATTGAGAGGCAGAAGTTCAGATAGCAGCTACACAGATGTGGCTTTGCATATTTGATTCTGGGAATGTACGCTTTCAGCACGGTACGCGTAGAACTAAGCACACAGCTGCCAAAACCGTTAATGAGAACCGCAGGCTTGCTTTAGTGCGACACTGAAAATGTATCCCTTCCTGCTCAACATAGTCCAAAAAGTTCATTAAGAAATGTTCTTATCTACTTTTCATTTTCAAGGTACAACAAGAGAATATTATAGTCCATTAAAAATGCATGTTTAAGTAACACATTTCAGAAATAAATACCGACTTTTAAAGTTCAACTTGGGAAAATTTAGTTTATGAAAAATAAAACTCTTGGAATATGGTTGGAGCATTTCAAACATTTTTTTTTCCTGGGCTTGCAATTATTATGCAAATATTATTGCTGTTGCAAAAGACCCTTGTCATGAATTGCTTTGTAATGGAGCAAGGTTACTGAGCACTCTTTTTAAAATAGATGTGTCCCTGACAGTATTCTGCATAGGACCTGAAGATAAATTGCTGGTGGCCAAAGACTGAACAAATGCGCCCACCTACTTTCCCCTCTGAAGTGCCAGAATTGAAGATGTTTATCCAAATGCTTTAAATCAATTTATTTTGTATTTTCTGCCCATGCCTGTAGGGTTGCAAACATGAAACGCAGATTGTACTGAGCTTTCTTCTTCAGCTGTCACTGAGATGGTGTCATAATGTTTGGAGATACGCTCTCTATCTGTCAGCATTTGTTACAGCTCAGTGATGCGTGCCACCGTGTGAGGGACATTGTCGTCCTCCACAGCTAAATGTATTCATGTGGCGGACATTTCCCAATGACTTTTTACTCAAGGTCAGAATAATGAGAGTCATCCGTATTTTTCAACAATTGGTTTGTTAATCTATTTTCCATCTTAGCCTGTTTCCTTAAGTTTATTAAGTACTTTCTAGATTTTGAGGCTAGTATATACTACAGTATAACAATGACAGTGACTTGCCATTGTTAACCTTTAATTATATTTTATATAGTCCACTCTGAGTTTTCAGTTTGCCTCTTACATGAAACAGCATTGTTGTTTGTTCTTTCTATTGCTACCAATGAAGACATGATTGGGGCAGAACTCTAGATTTCTCTGATCCATTTACATTTTCTTCCTGTTTATACTTTCAATGAATATGAAGCTTTGTAAGATAAGTATGCGATAACCAAGCATTCATTCTGTTTATCCTATAATCATCACTTATTCATATAGTGCTTTAAGTGTACAACTTACTTCCACAGCAGCGCTTACTTTCCCCCTGGCGACAGTTCTGTGTGGCGGGTACTGCAGAATTTGTACCCCCATCTTACAGATGAGGACGTTTAGTTCAGGGATGTTAGTGCCCTGAGCTCATACAGCTTGATTTTAAATATAGGATTTTTTTACTTCAATTCCAGTATCTTTTCTTCTGTTCCATTCTTATTTGTTTATGTTTATTGAGAATTGGAAGATTGTATAGCACTGGTGTAAAATTATGTCTTAATAAAATAACAAAGATACTATTCCATTACTTAAATATTCACTGCTTCTGAGTTAGTCCTTTTAAATCACCACGCTAACTGCTGTTACTTCATGGCTCCCAAAACTTCAATGGCTCACGGCCAAACCTGTCCCTTCTTCATAGTCATATAACCATCTTCCAAGAGATTTTCATTTACTGTAGTTGATCTTGTTTCACTGAGTAGAGCACATATTGATCACCAATATTTGCATGGGGTAATTTTATTTTATTGGTTTATAGGAACCATTGTATGCTTTTGGTTTAATAGCAACTCCCTTTCCAATTACAGTCTGGCTGTATGTCATAAATGGTCTTTAATTTTTCCCCATAGCATTTTAAAACTTTTTAAGGACTCAGTTTGCATTGAAAGTTACCCTCTCCAGTGGTATTCTTCAAAGCAGGCTCTGTAACTCTTTTACCTCCTATATATTTAGCAATGTTATTATATGTGTCAATGAACTTCCACTACTTGTAACTGCCCTTCCACAATGAAGTGTAGAAAAGAGTCCAAGAGGGAATTTGAAAAGCAGGTCTAAACTATGAATTTGTGTGTCAGAATTTTGACTTTTGAAAGCTCCTTATTGCACAGATAATAAGGATCATGAATGCTTTGCATGTATGCAGGTACTTTGGGTCAAACGTTTATTATACCCTTATATTTAGTAGCCCAAATATGTGATGTGGATTCATAGTTATTACTTAAAGCATGCATTTGTATTTTCAGCGATGTAAGTTATGAAGAATGGACAGTAACTAGAGTTTTTATTACAATCAAAGGCCCATGAAATACATAATGTTTGGAAAATATATATTACTGTCACTAAATAGAAGACTGCATTATTGGAAGTTGGAAGTTATTTTGCCATTGTGGAATCCTAAATTCTTAAAAGGATTAGGTTCAGCAAGAGTGCTGACAGGTTTAAGCGACATAGTTTAGTTTTTCTCAGCGTTCACTTTCAAAACTATGATTTGAACTTTTAACCGGAAATAATGAGTTTCTCAATAGTTTAACATCTCAGTAGACAAAATAGAAAAAAATTGCTTAAGCTTTTATCTGACTTTGCTGGGGATTATTTTTAATATTTAATTGTTTGAATGATGTGGGTTTACTCTTTATGCATAAGTACTTGTACTATTACTATAAAACATATAGCAAACAGGTATCTTTACATATAGAAGTTAAGTTGAAATGTTTAGTATTGTTAAAATTGCATGGCACTGATTCACATGAGTTATGTTTGGTGACAATTCCAAAAAATTTTTTAAAGTGTATCATTTCAGTAAGGCTGTAAAGGCTCCACTCAGTCTAGAACTGTGCAGCTTCCTCCACAAGCGTCACTACTTCGTTAGTGTCCCAATAAGACGGGAGCCCACCCAGTATCTGACCTTGGAGCGGCCTGGATGCGCCGGCGTGCCCCAGCAGCCAGGGGGCGCTGCGGTAGACCACGGTGGCACCCACAGACAGTAACTCTGTTGCGTGTGTAGGAGCCTTCCCTAGCTTCTGAATTGTGGTAACAAAGACTATAAATTGAGTGTTCAATTTAGAATTTTTTTAGCACATTAAATTTTGTATTGCAAGGCCCTGTTTCATAATTATCATCAAAATTGTGTCAATCCTTTGGGAGCTTACATTTTAAAAGAGAAGATTATTTTCTATGTTTAGGGATATACACAAATGTAGTTTATTACACCCCCTCAGCACAAGAGTGACTGTTTTGCCTGATTTTTCCTGTTGATTTTTTGGCACAGAGCCTGAAAACAGGGAAATCGCAGTGTGGGCTGAGGTTGGGGGCAGCAAGGGGTTGAATCTCCAACTGGGGCATCCACAGTATACAGCAGAAAGGGGTAGATCTGACAGGCAAATGTCTGGTTACACAGCAGCGGTCGAAGGGTTGAAGGTACAGAATCGAGTCCCGAGTGCCTTCGGCTGAGGTGTAAGGAGCACAGGTTCTTCAGGCGCGACCTGTGCCCTCTCTGTGCTTCTGGGACAAAAGGGTGTGGCGCCCGATCCTGTGAGCTGGTAGGCGGCTAACTATGTGGACAGAAGTAGCAAAGTAGTCAACTCCTTACTTTTTGTTATGCTGGACTCTGTGCTAAGTGCCTTCTAAAAGAGCCTGTGTGTTGTTTCTTTAGCACTTGGGAGGAGATAAAATTATTGTCCCCATTTTATAAGCCAAGCTTGTGTAGGTCTGGCAATTGCCTGAGATGACACAGCTAGTGATGGAGAAAGCAGAACCAGACCCAGGGAGTCTTTGTCCGGAAGCTGTGCTCCTAGGTGCTGCTTCCAGGTGCGCTGTGCGGCCTTTCCAAACCTGCAGTAAAACCACCTGTGAGTAGTAAGTAGCGTAAATGTGATAAATAAATGGAACATTTCTCATATTATAGAATCTATGTGCCTCTAAGACTTCTATTTTCTCATGGTAACGGTGATTACATTTCTATAGAAACGATGAGCCAAAACCTCATCGAGAGTTTTTTCTTTTCCTCTGGACTCTTCATAATGATAGTTGTAACTTTTTATAATTTCATTTTTTATAGGTAAATTCATTTTGGTTATGATTAACCTTGAATACAGAGAGTTAGAATAGCGAGGCTGCTGGAAGCCAGTTTGTCTGAGTTCAGAGCTCAGTCATGTTCCTGAACTTCTCTGGGCCTCAGCCCTCGTGGCCGTGACGTACAGAAAATAATGGCGCCTGCAGCGTGGGGTCGTTGTGAACAGTCAGTAAGTTGGTTCGTGTGAAGTTCTTAGAGCAGTGCTTGCCTGGTGTAAGGACCTGAGTTATTCAATTAGCAATTATTGTTACAGAGGATTGCATGTCAAAATTAGGGAACCCAAAGGTAATGCTATTTTTAAGAAAGTTTAAATATAAATTTTGATTATATGCTTAAGCAGCATTCACAGTGACAGAATGATGACTATTTTTATTGTAACATTTTTGAGTTAATGAAGGTTACCAAGAAAAAAGAACATAGCAAATACAATCATTTACCTTTGTTTTAAAATATCAAATGTACAGATGATATATAAATGTTGAGTTTCAAAATATACATTCTCTACAAATAGCACAGTACTTTTCAGAGGACTTTTTTACTGGGTATTTCATGATACAATGAAATAGCGAAAGAAGGTTTAATAAGGTGGAACTGATTGGATTGGACATTTGTACACCGCTGTGAGTATTGTTTAATTGTCCATGAGATTGAGATGTTAAGTAAGCAGATTAATATAAGTCACATAAAGAAGAAAAATAAGAACAACATTGGAAAAAAATTATTTCTAATGTACAATTCTTAATTATAGGTTGCATTTTGGGGTTTATAAAATATGTATAATTCATTTGAAGAGAAATTTTAGTTTGGCTTTTATCAGGTTGCTTATATTCTATTCTATGTATCATTTGTTGGATATTATAAAAAATACAGCATTTAAAGTAAAACAGAGGTGAACATAATAGAAAATACAAATTGATAGAAGGGCTACTGTATACGCTTTTAGGATTATATTATTCATTAGGTTTAGTTTATGTCTTACTCAAGTTAGGTGCACTCATGAAGGATTTCAGTCCACTGTCTTTCAGGTGTTAATCAATATTCTAATATATTTATATAATGAGGGAAGAAGTATCATATTTATAACATTGTTTTTATTGATTTCAAAAAGCACAGTTTTAAATACCTAAATGGTACAACTTGTTTTTAATTAATTAAATACCATCAATTATCATCTGATTTATATAAACATAAATAGATTTTGATTAATATTATTTAAGTTATATTTTGTAATTTAGGGAAACATTTTATCCCAAAAATCAAGGCCAGTGATATAGGGGTTTCTGCTAACAGGATACATCAGTCAGAGCAACATTTCCACAAGATTTTAAAATACTGGATAAAACTTTTTAAAAAGTTTTAAATCATAAAAAAATGCATTGACACCATATGTAGATAGTAACTACAAGGTGAAAAAAAAAAAAACCATAAAACCTAGAGAAAAGGAGACTGAGATGTAAGAACACCGAATAAGTTTTGTCCTCTTGGCCTTCGTCCGTAAGGCAAACTTGACGTCTAGTTTATTGACTTCGGAGCATAAGGGGATACAGGTAGAAGCACACTGCCCCCCGGCACGGGGAATCGCGTCGCGGGTGCTCACCAGACTGAGGCGGAGCCTCAGAGGGACGCACGCTCAGGGGAAAGGTTGGAATGCAGACTGCAGCACTCCCACCCCTTCCCTTACTTACCTACATGATCCTCCAAAAATGTCTTGAACCTTGAATTCAGTGTAAAGCTGCTCCTGGCAGACAAAGAAGGAACTCTGCAATGAAGCACAGACACTCCTTCACCTAGGCTTCAAAGGCTTTCCCAGCACAAGCACACACTCAAGGATAACCAAGCACTTAGGGAATACAGTCCCGTGATTTCTATCAGAAGGAATGACAGATGAGTAGAACAGGCCTGAAGATTTAAAACATAGGAACAATTGGATGCATATTATGAAACAGCCATGCTTACCATGTTGAAAGAAACAAAGTTGCAAAACAAATCTTGGAGAAACAAATACATACACACACACGTATATATACATACATGTGTGTATACACACATACACATATATGCATATGTGTGTGCATATATATGTATATGGTCCTAGCAGATTTGAAATATAACCAAATAGAACTTGTAACATTGAGAAATTAATTAATTAAAAATTTAAAACTGCACTCAGTGAAAATATCTTTTTGGAATGGAGGCAAAATTGACATATTTAAAGACTGAGAGAGTTTGACACCTACTCTCAGTCTTTCAATCAGAAATCAGATTGTTCCCTGATTGAAATTCTGAAGGCTTATCCTTCAGGGAACAGGAAAGTGACAGAGGTCTTGTGTGAAAGAAAAAAAATCAAACATAAGGGTGCACCTGAGCAGTCACTTACTGTAGAAACCATACGCTTACCATATGGTCCAGCAGTCTTGCTTCTACGTATTTACCCTAGAGAAGGGAAACCTATATTCACACAAAAGGCTGTTCAGGGATGTTTACTGGAGCTCTCTTTGCCATCTCCAAACACTGGAAACCACGTAAGTGTCTATCAGTAAGTAAGTGGGTAAATAAACTGCGGTATGTCCAAACAGTGGAATATAACCCCGGGGGGGGGGGATGAATGAGCTATTGGCATGTACAGTGAGGCATTTATGATGAGTGATGCTTCGTGGAGACGGAGGCTGAGAAATGAGCTGTGTAGACTGGCAAAAACAAAATCACATACTCTGCCTAAAATCAGGCAGAAATTCAGTAAGTGTATAAGCTGGCCTATGTGACATTTTACACTTTAGTGGGCATTGCATTTAACAAAAAATGTTAATAGATTTGACACACTACAGTTTTATTCTTTAAGTCAAATGTCTTCAGTAGATGCTGATGATCAGAATTTGCCTAGAAGTTTATGGATGGATTTGAAAATGGGGTTGTCAGTGCATATTTCTTGAGCTAATAGAAGTTGGGGATTGCCTGAATTTTTTGTTTGGAAACTTTTTAAAAAACAGAGTAAAAGTTCAGAGAAGCAAACAGTCATTCCCACACCCAGAATTAAGTGAGATTAATATCTTGACATTGTTCTTTGTGGTTTTGCTTTTTATTAATTAAGAAAAATCAGTATTGTTGCTGAAAAATATTATAGATGTTTATTGAAAATATTCAAATAAAAAAGAATAGTATAAGAGTAAAAGAAATAAAAAAGAACACAAGTGTCTTTCTCTAGAGACCCATCATCCAAAACATCTGGGAAATATCTCCCCAGGCATTTTTCTACAGTTGCATATATATTTATGTGTAAAAGATGAGGGATGGAAGGAGGGAAAACAACAGACCAGCAGAAAGATTTATGATAAATATGTGTGCGACCGTTATGAAAATAATTTTATTTCATTTTACTGTAACTTATTGTTAAAGTAATCCTCATATTTCAAAATTTAACAGCATAAGAGATATTAATTCCTAAATATTCCTTTAAAATAAAATTTAGAAAGTGTGAAAAATGTTAAGAATTTTGAATCAAATGGATTTTTTAACTGCTGGGTTTTTAGCTTTGGAGAATTTTGATTCCATGCTTTGAAAAAAAGAGAGTATCAGTGCTTTTATGCCCCATCCTCCCAACATCCTTAGATTATCCTGGTTTGTAAGATTCACATTCTTGTCTATGAGTTCCTATGGTTGGTCATTATTAAGTAAAAGTTTTGATGGATTTGAGGCGCATGAGCCCTTCTTTTACTTCATCTGACTCTTTTGATTCATTTTGAATTGACTGGATTCTGTGGTTGAATGGGATTTTTTTTTTAGAGGGGGAGGTGGTTTGCTTTCGGATGCTTCTACGAGAGCTATATTTTCCAAACATGTGGTTCCAGAGCCCTTTCTGTACCCGCACCCTTACTTCCTCAGTCACGGTTGCACGGTTGCTCCTGGCCTGAGGAAGTACCTAAGAGTTTTGTTTATTAAATAGTTAGCTTAACGAGCATTAACATACTTAACAAGTATCTATATCCTAATAACCTACTAGCTGTTTAAAAATACACACAAAATAAAAATATTTTATTCCATGCTGAAGTAACCCCTATCACTTGGGATGCGTGTGCCTGTCAGACGTGGCACAGCCTTTGAACCTTGGTTCAGACTGTGCTGTGCAAATTTCCTGTTCTGTCTCGATTTTCCTGTGGTCTTGCTTTTTATCATAGCAACTGCTCAAAATCTAGCCTCACAATAATGTGACAATATCGAGGAAATGTAGCATGATCTAATGTTGAACTTGGCACCTGCTTCAAACAATCGTCTATACCATGTATCTGTAACTAAATGTACGTGTGCATTTAGTATTTGATGAAAGTTTTGCCTATTGGACTGATATTCTAACAGTCATTATTTACTCTCCTATTTGTAGTATTTTCCAATTTGTGGTACCAAAAATGAAGCTCAGCAATTAATTGCCATGTCCCAGACTGTCCCAGACTTGATTTCTGCTTCCGAGGGCAATTGGATCCAGGAGAACCTAGGATGTGGGTGCTGAGGGGGAGAGAGGTTGTTACCCTTGTATGCTTGTACTTCCTACCCCAAAGAACAACCTCTTGCGTCTCCAGAGGCAACTTCACTGTGTCTAGATCAAAGCCCCTTAGGCAGCCCCAACTTGCCGTCTGCATAAAAATGTGATCCCCACACCTTCCCTCTCAGCTCCTGAATTTGCCCTAGCCTGCCTTGCAGAGCAAACATCTTATTAATAAGTCCTACTACGTGGTACAACTCCATTCCAGATGAGATTACAAATGACTTGAGACAAGACATCCAGCAGTATTAAACTTTTCTTAATTAGGTTGGATATATACATTATTCATCAGTTACGGAGACACACACACATATTTACACTAGTTTTATTAAGAACATATTGATTATATTTAAGGAAAACTTAAGCATGATGACTTATATAACCTATAAATTGTATGAATTTTTCCCCGGTTTGTTATTTCAGTGGGGAATAAGAAGGATTAGAAATAATTATACTTTATAAGTTGCTCAGTAGCCAAAGCAGCATTGGTTCATTTGAAACATCAGCTGTTCTGGTAATTATCATACTTAGAGTTAACAGTAATTTAACTCAGATCATTTATATTTGTTCTCTATATTGCTTAAGCATCTGTCCATGAATCAGTTTTTGAAATGTTTTAATACAGTGGTCCCCAACTGTTTGGGCACCAGGGACCGATTTCATGGAAGACCGTTTTTTTCCAAGGACCAAGGGTGGGGAGCTGATAGTTTCGGAATGATTCAAGTGCATTATGTTTATTGTGCACTTTATTTTCTATTATTATTACATTGTAATATACAAGGAAATAGTTATACAACTCACCATAATGCAGAATCAGTGGGAGCCCTGGGCTTGTTTTCCTGCAACTAGACGGTCCCATCTGGGGGTGACGGGAGACAGGGACACCCAAAGTGTGTTGCTTATGTCGTCTCCTCTGTGACCTTGTTTTGGTTGCTGTCACCATAGAAAATCCTGCTCCATAAAGGTAGGATGTTGGAACTGGAAGCGGGCTTTTCGTTGCTTTTGTGGCAATCTCAGGATATTCCGCCTTGACTTCATTTATTTTTTTTGCCTGCAGCAATCTTTTATTTTTTTTCTTTAAGGCAACTGAAAATCTGTACCTAGACAAGGCAGTTAATTCTCATAATAGAAATGCCCCCATCCACATAGCCAAGGTCTCTGTCCACAGTGAGCATGTGATATGTCACATTCTATTCCACAGTTGCATTTTCTTGTGAGTTTGTGGGGTTATGGTCAATTCTTTCTGGAAATATTAGCTTCCCACACACTGCCTCCTTGATTGGTAAATACTGCGCTACTTCATCGGGCTCCGTGAAGAGAGAAGGGGGAACATGCGCCAGATTAGCCATTTTGCTGTCATATCGTGTAGGTGTTGTTGGCCTCGTGGTAAAGTCTCGTGTCTTTCCTTATGAGAAGCACTCCATCAACTCTCAACAAACACTGCAGCAGCAGGAAAAACCTGGAAGGCATTACTCTAATTTTCACACTTAGACTTGAAGCTCCATGATTGTGAAGTTCATCCTCAAACAGGAGAACTTCTTCAAAAAAGTTAATCTGCTCTCGGGCTTTCAACGTCTCTGTATCTCTATGATCCGTTGTAGGTGCAACCTTTAACTTGAATGATTCTCCAAGTCACATTCCCTTGTAATCTGTCCTATAGGTCCAGTCGTGTGGTTTTATAACCTCTTTGGAATGCTCACCTTCCGTCCTTCTTTCCTGTCCCTCCTCTGCACAGGCTACTTTGAGCATTCCTTGGTAGTTGTTTACACATCTTAGAGCATCTGTAGTATTGAACTCGATCCCAAAGCCGGAATAGTGCTGCGTTCCTAAAATGTGATCTCCAAACATCATTTCCGGGAGGGGTGGCAGATGCAGTTCATTAGCTAACTTCTCCACGTCTGCCGACCTCATCATGTGAGTCTCGTAGCTGTCAGCTTCCAGGGCCTGAAGGAGAAGCCCTGCTGGCTGCTCTGGAAGCCATGGACCATCCCGGCAGAGGCGGGCCCACATGGGCCATGCAGGATGGGCCGGAGCAGCGGTGCCATTGGACACCAGTCCCACCTCGCTGTGGCCCAGGCCGCCATCTTGACTTTAATCTGCTGGCCTCCTGCTGTGCCACCTGGTTCCTAAGGGACAACAGACCGTTACAGGGGGTGGGACCTCTGCTCTAGAGGTAATTAAAGAGAGATCCTGGAGCGCTTTGACACTGTGCATGCCTTAGAACTTGAGCCTTTCATATTTTGATGGCTAGATATGAGAGGAGGTCTATATTTGGAATTAGCTATGGGTAAAGATTTTTATTATAATACAAATTTACCTTTATTACCTGTTTCATTTTTTATTATCCTCAAATCTGTCGTCATCACTGTAACACAGGAAAGGAGGGTGGGGCTAATGGGATCTGCCATATTTTGATAATGAAATCTTCATAATGTTATGATCTGAAAATTAAAATTACTGTCTAAGAAAAAATCATCCAAAGTAAATTTATCCAATGAAACACCTTACATCACTTCAACTTTTGATGTATACAATATGACATGATTGTTATGCACTTTTATTGTCTTTGTCAAATTATCCTCACCATTTTCTAAGTCACTGCAGTGAAACAGATTTCTGTTTCATGCGACGCAGTGGCAAGCGTTCGTGTCTGTAATGGCGCTTGAAGTCAATCAACCATATTAGGCACTGACCTATTTCCAGGCTTTTTCACAGAATAGTAATAGCTATATTTGGATTCTGGTAAAAATATTTTATGGATGATAAAATTCATACTGGAACAATGAGTTTAATTGACGACCACACAGTAAGCAAATAAGATGTCAAAAATCTGTATAATTTAGTAGTCCATTAAGCCTAATGTAGTTACGTCCTACACAAATCAAAGGATTCAAGTAAAATTGTACTTTAGATAATCATCATCATTTTTTACTCTTTAGTAAAATTCAGAAAAATGCTTAATCTAAAGGATTTTATACTTTTATTTTTACTGCATAGTAATCATTATGTTCAAGGATTTTAAACATAGATGCAATGTAGAAAAATACATCAAAATCAAAAAAAAATTATTATATATTAAAACATCTCTTCATGACCTTGGATTAGACAACTGTTTCTTACATAGAACATAAAAATCATTAGCCTTATAAGAAGAAAGTCATGAATTAGACTATATTAAGGTTTTTGAGATTAATAATGTCTCTTCATCAAAATGCAAATTAAGATAGTGAAAAAAATAAGGTACAGAGTGGGAGTGTATATTTTCAGTGCATAAATCTGGCAAATGACTCATATTCAGAGCATATAAAACACTTTTTACAAATCAATTAAAAAGACATTTTGCCCAGTAGGAAAAGGGTCAGAGCGTTGAAAAGAAGAATTTGGACACTTAACAAAAGAGGATATCCAAACACCATAAGCATATGTAAAAGTTTTCAGTTTAATTAATCATTAGAGAAATGCAAAGTAAAACTACAGGATAACACTACACATCTGCCAAGCGGCTTAAATGAAAAAGGTAGACAATGCCAAGAATTGTCAAGGAAGTGTAGCAGTTGAAACTCTTACTTAGGCTGTAACGAGTGTAAATTGGTACAGCTCCTTGGGATGCCTGTTTGGCAGTGTCTGTTCATGCTGAGCATATGCCTACCTTATGACTGGTGAATCCGCTCCCAGACACGCACCCAGCGTTATCAGCTGGCATACATCGATTTGCTGAAAACACCTGTAAGAATGCTCATAGAAACATTATTGCCAAAAGCTGCCAAAAGCCAAAACCTGGTACTTGGGTTACCAGGTACCCATCAAAAGTTAGACTTTTAAAAAAGTTGATAATGGTATATTCCAACAGTGACACACACGGGAAAGAAAATGAGTGAACCACTACAATTACCTTTAACAATACATGTGAATTTTGCAAGTATAATGACCACCAAGGAGGGGCTCAAGACTCAGAAACATAAATACTGTCAGATTTAGTTTACTTAAACTTAAAAGAAAAGACAAAACTAATTCATATGTTAAATCAGGTTAGTAGTTACCCACTTGCGGGGTGGTATTTCCTGGAAGTGGTATAAAGGGTATTGCTAAGGTAGGATTTTTTATTCTAGATCCTAGATATAGTCAGGGTTTTTTTTGAAAGTCAGTTCAGTGGTATACTTATAGTTTATGGACTTTTCTATACTTTCTGCTTTAATACAAATTTTTAAAAAGCATTTGGTGCAGATGACCATAAAAGGGACCCTGCCACAACAGAGAGACCAATTTTAGAAACTTCTTTGTCCCCTAGGATCTAATACTTTCAGGTAACACTAGCTGGTGCCCGTGGAAGCCCCAAAAGCTCCAAATACATCATGCAGACCAAAATAAGACTGCAAAAATCTCTGAATATTAGACTGCTATTTGAGCCACAACCCATAAAAGTATACCAAGATTTGTGTGCTAAAACTAAAGAGGTGACATCCTGCTAAAATAAAAATTTCCACAGAAGCCAGCATCTCCTGCCATTATAAACGAAATGTCCAGGATGCAAAAACGATCACCCCTCTTACAGAGAACCAAGCAAATCACAACTCATGTGCAACTTACACCAGCAAACGGGAGTCAGATGTTGGAATTATCAAACAAGAATTTTAAAGCAGCTGTTTGGAAAATCTTCAACAATAAAGTGTAGGCTCTCCCAAAGAAATGAAAAGGTAGGAATCTCAGCGAAAAACTAGAAGTTATAGAGTTAATATACAAAACATACACTCATTCATAATTTAAAAAACTATCAGCAATTTGGAATAGAGGGAAATGACGTCGACTTCATGGAGAGCATCTACAAAAGTCTGTGGCTAACAGCATACTTAACGGTGAAAGGCCGCACGCGTCTCCATGTCTAAGATGAGGAGCAAAGCAAGGATTTCCATTCCCATCACTTTAGGTTGGTTATTTCACCGTAGGCCTCACACTCTAATCTGAACTACTTTCTTCACTGACTTCCCCTTTTTAGTTCCAGCACGGACATGATTTAAAGCACACTTACACACCATGTAATATGATGATATGCTACAAAACGTTCATTTTCAAGGTAGGAACAGAATGCAGTTACTTGCAACCACTATTATTTTGTATTGTTCTGGAAGATGAACCAATGTAAGTAGGTAAAGAAAAATGTATGTTTTAAAGCAATCAAATCTACTGAAAAATCAGTAGAAATAATAATATCCATTATTGTGCATAATTACAAAATATATATGAGATTTTTTTATTCTTTGCCCACAGAGTTATGACAGTGCTTTTTCAAAATATGATTTCAACTTAATTGTATATTCATTTGCTAAGCTATGTTGGTCTTCTGAGAAGAAGTATAAGGAGGGCCCCAAAAAAACCCTAGAATTATCTTCTGGGGAATGGGCCCCTTGTAGTACAGGCTTCCCCCTCTAGGTGAGGGTTCTAGGAACTCATCTGTGTCAGTGTGCCAGATAGTGTTGTTGTGAGAGGCTGCATTCGGCTTCAGTAAATTTTTTTTTGATGTGTTTGCCCAGTTCATGATGGGTGATTTACAAGTGCACCTGCCCACACTGTGCTGAGTGTTCAGCAGTCTATGACCAAAAATGGTATGACCTCTGTGCCCACACAGGGCACAATGAGGAAAGAATATTCTCTTCAGTAAATTATGTTAGAAAAATGGGATATTTACGAGCAAAAAGAATGAAATGAACACCTATTATAAAGCATTCACAAAACTAAATAAAAATGAATTAAAAACTTGAATATTAGACCTGGACCTGTGAAACTCCTAGAAGAAAATGTAGAGGAAAAATCTCCTTGACATTGATTTTGACATTGATATTTTTGATATGAACCAAAAGTATACAGAACAAAAGTAAAAATAAACAAGTGAGACTAGTCAAACTAGAACGTTTTTTGGCACAGCAAAGGAAACAATCAACAAAATGAAAAGACAATCTATGGAGTAGGAGAAAATATTTGCAAACCGTATGTCTGATGAGGGGTAAATGTCTAAAATGGATAAGGAACTCTTCAATGCAAAAAGAAACAAAACAAATAATCTGATTTAAAAATTGGCAAGTGATCCTGAATAGACATTTTCCCAAAGAAGTCATACAGAAGGCCAACAGGTACATAAAAAGGTGTTCAACATCACTAATTATTAAGGAAATGCAAGAAGTTTGGCATTTAACCAAACTTAGTTCTTGCCACGAATAAGATGAAAAGAACTCCATTCTTCCATGCTGATCCACAGTATGCCTGCTGGGAGACTTGACAGCCGCTGACATTAGGAGCATACTCCTGATGTCTGTCTGGTGGCTTCATTTCCTCTAATTGTCTCTGGCAGTGATTCAGGGTGGAGTTGGCCTGGAGAAGTTGTTCCTGAAGTTCCACTCATTCCTTGCCACCCCAACCCAATTGTGTTTGGAGTAGAAAGCTGATGAGTGAGACCAGTGAAAACACACACACACACACACACGTTAGTCCTGGGAACCTCAAGGCAAAGTTAGTACCTGAAACCAGACCTCTGCTTTCAGATCCTATGTTCTTTTGTCTATACTATGCTCCAGCTCATTCTGTCCTCCTTTGTATGTTTTTTCAAACTTAAAATAAATACAAAATAATGTTGAAAGGAAACTATAATTGAAAAGTTAAACTTCTCAAAAATAAGTAAATAAAACTTGCATTATATATGCACTTAAGCCTAGGGACTATCAGAAGTTTATATAAAAGAAATTTATATAAAAGAAATGATCTATATAAAAGAGAGATTTATATAAAAGAAATGATCTTTATTGCAAGTGTCTTATACTGATCTTAAGAAATAAGTATGATTTTCTTCTAATGTTTCTTTTAGACCATACATTGATATTTTATAATAATATCTACTGTGACATGAAAATTTGTGTCTATCAGGTCTCCTTTGGACCCTTTATTAGTTAAATGATGTAATAACACAAATTTTAGTAACCTAAGGAATGGATCTTTCTACCATGGACCAAGTTCATATAGTTATTCCTGCCAGTAAGTGAGTTCAGGACCCTTTCCCTCCCATCGGTGGCTCCCTCCTCCCCTCGGTCTTTGGAGCACAAGGGCGAAGATACAGCGGAGGGACACACAGCTGCTGTTTAAAAACACTGGTCTGGGAAGGACTGGTGCACGTCCTCATCTGCTGGATTTCATCAGCGTGAGAAAGCAATCAACCACCCTAAAAGAGTAGGTTTTTCTCTTAGTGGGTAGCCACTGATCACTGGCACAGACTCTTCTAAGGTAGTTTGTTACTTTAGATATTTGCTCATTAAGCGGCCCAGACATTTGGTATCGTAGCAGGTTTGGTGAGATTTTGTCTTAATTCAGAAAAGCGGCAAAATAGCAACCGCCACACTTTGTGTAGAGCATTTATCTGTGAGTTCTCATAGTCGGTGCGCAGAGTATTTCTAGAATGAGAATCTGGCGTGTTTGCCTCCAGCATCTCCCACTCTCTACTTGGGTAACCTTGGGAAAATCATTTCTCCTTCCCGAGCCTGTATCCACTCATTTATAAATTGAGGAGCTGTTAGATCTCCAAAGGTCCTTTCAATGTTAAAATTCTATATTTAAGTTATGCAAATTGTAAATGTTCATAGTATTATTATTTTTGTTTCACTTATTTATTTGTTGCCTTAATTTAAATGAAATACGAGGTCATTATCATTTCAAGTCAATCGTCCTCACCCAAAGAGTAAAAATGTGGTATTTGTATTTATTCATGCCTAGTTAAATTTAACAGCAACATGAAATAAATGATTACCTGTTTGGATATAATTTTATAATAAGGCCTTTGAAGGTCGTTCGAAATTCTGCACTAATTAACGTTTTATTTCCAGCCTCCCTTAATTATTCTAGCCAGATGGTCCTTTATTTATGTTATTGCTAGAGGTTTCCAGCTGAGGTTGTTTGATTGTTGAAGAAAAATATGCGATGGCACCATAAGATAACTGTAATTGAATTGCTAGGTATGCTAGCGCCTTGCAGCCTGCTGGCCCTGTGCTGGCCACAGCTGGGAAACGACTTTGTTAACCAAGCGCTCTGACACCTCGTCCAACGCCTGCGTGAGATTCTGAGCTGGGTAGGAGAGTTCCAATGGGAAAATGACTCTGTGTTTTCCTGTGAAGGGAGGCACTTTGCAAACCTCTCTCTGTGCAAAATTAATTTCGTGAATGATAAAAAATAAACTTTGCAAGAAGTGCACTTTTAAGGACATGATCCGTTTCCCAATGTCCTAATAACTTCAGGAATAAGCTGTTCCATTAAGGTCAAATTTAAAATTTGTGCAGATTAACCACCATTTAGGAAGCAGTTAAATGGAATTTTTATGGCATGGAACTTCAAAAGCCTAAATGAATTATCAGCTGAATAGATAGTCCAATAAAAGAAACAGACTTGAAGTGGAAGATAAAAGTGATAAAGTGACAGTAAATTAGAGAATAGGACTTAAAGCTCCATTGTTATGAAGAACAACAATAGACCTCCTGAATTATCTGTGTTTCTTTAGAAATTATCTCTTCTCCTTTCTTCACTTGTGAGTTTTAGAATTACTAAATAAATTAATAGCATTTGAGCTGGAAGCTTCTATCAGCCAAATTACATAGGAAGCCTTATTAACATGGCCATTGGCAACTTAACACTGGACAATTTTCTTCCAAGTGAACGTGATTTCATTATTGTAGCACTTAAGCTGTGCACATACAGAATAAATCAGTTCAATGTCCTTCTCCCCAATATGTTCAAAGACTTTGGAACCTTATTGTACGCAGAGCAGATGCAATTGGACATTATTGTTCAAACATCTTGGTAGTTCAGTCTGCATGCCATTTGTTCATGTCATAGAGGCTTTGTCTGTCTTGTCTCTGCTCCTCGCGATTTATGTGTTAATGATTAAAGAGGTATCAAATCGGAGAGAATATTTGATACTGAATGAAATAAACAAAGCAAAACAATTAAGCGACTCGCAATAAATGTACATACTTACACATGTACAGATATGTGCTTGCATAACAAAATTGACCATGTGGATTTAAAAAGAATTTTAAAGAAAGTAAAGAGGAAAATAGAATGTAAAGGGATTGCATTGTTGTTTTATCTTATTTTTAATTTTCTCCATCATTTTGCTTTGCTTTGCCAAATGAAATGAAATGGCATACTGAAGTCAGCCATTTTCAAAGCACTAAATGCTACTTTATAAGAGAAAGAGCGTAGTAGAATGATTTTGGGTATTTTTCCTTATCAACTTGCAGCCCTTTATGCCTTTCGGTTAGTTGATTATTCCCACCTAAATAATTTCCGTCTACAGCAAGTAGGCTTTTTAGACCAATCAGTGCATTAAGTCCCATACTGTGTAATCCTGAGTGTTTATAATGTGACCTTGTGGAACATGTGCTAAGAATACCCACATGCGCCTGCATATGTGTACTTAATTCTAGGCAGGGGAGTCGACTGGAGTCTTCTCTTGGCTTGCCGTGGGAAACACTTAACGACAGCCCTTGCTTCAGCTGTTGGCTACCACCAGGTTGTGAAGGGGCAGATCAAGGTTACCAATTCAGCATGAGTTAAAAGATGTCTTTGGGAAGATGACCAAGGTATTCATGAAAGTCATACAGATCATGAAAAATTAGATAGGGAGATCGTTACATAAGCATCTTGCTAGGAATTATTAAGTGTACTTCTGTTGGGATTTTTGAGATAATGGAATGATACCTTTGGCCAATTTGCTTTATTTATTTTGACTTGTCTGGTTCTCTTGTCATTTACCAATCTTTGGTTAGTGCTGAATTTATCCTTCTTCTGTATGTCACCAGTATATAAATACTGCAGATGGGACTTATAATTGGCCAACCAAATGATATTAGCAGGGAATATATGCTTGGGATGAACTCTTTAGTTATCTACTTTGTGATCATTAAGCGAACCATGGTTTTCTTGTTTAGGGGATTTATAAGATAGGTTGTAAGAATTTACTTTTCCTAGACACCCAGGGACTATTTGGTTAACAAATTGGTTGTAGATTTTAATAAATTTGTGCTATGAAGTAGAATCCTAAATAATTGTTAGTAAATTATTTGCAGTTTTAGCCTTTTATGTCATTTTGCATATTTTTATAGCTTTAAAGATGACATTCTCTATCCAAAACAATCTGCTAGAAATTTGTTTGTTTTACCTTTAAAATAGTCCAAGGAAATTTGGAGCATTTATGTTTTGTATTTTTAGTGTATACTTGACATGGTAAAAACACTCATCATCCTCAAGTATTAGAAAATAACTCACTGGATGTTATGTGAGCTAAAAGGCAGAGACCTAGAAAATTCCTGCACTTGGCAATAAGAAGTCCTGACGCGCATTTTGTCTCTAATACATAAAAAACTTACTTTTTCCATCAGTTTGTGAAATCTACCTGGCCAATGGAAGTGAACATGGTCATATGGCTTTCAGAATGGAAGAAATATCTAGGAGGACCAGAATAATGGAAACGTATATACTTACTACTGTTATTTGCTAATAAAATGTCATTGATTTTTTAAAGGGTAAAAACTTAGAGAAGCAGTATACTGAGGGTCTCATGTATTATAAAGGATCAGAATGAGAACACACTATCCTCTAAACATCTTATTTTTATGAGTTCTTGAGCACATAAAGGTTAAATATTTGTTTGTAATTTTACATTATTATATTATAACTGACTAAGCCGTGATGTATTATTAAGCCTAAAACCATTAGATTAGGAATGTTTTCTATTTTCTTAAATTTTATTTTGATAATAATAGACTTTTTCTGAATTTATCTTATTTTCTAAATGATTATCGGTCACTTATTACAGATGAATTATTATAAGTTTATAATGCAAGTATATTTCCCTTCAATTTAGTAAAATGGAAAGTCTATGATTACCACTTTAAATATTGTAGTTATATAGTTTCAAGTTAAAAAGTAGAGCAGAAGCTATTGTGTTAGTCACATTAAATTAATAGTTTATACTTGTCACTGCATAAAATAATTATAACACTGAAAGTGTAAACACTAAATCAATAAATAATCTATAAATGCAAGCAACTGAAAAACACATTTGGCTTATAAATAAAACCCTTCAGATTTATGGCATTAAATTTAAAAGCTTTCATGTGCTTTTATTTTTGAGCTCTGATATGTGAGTCTTCAAAAATGTTATACTGGCTGTTTGCTGATATGCTTTTATATATGTGGCTATGCACATGTAAGTATTCATCTGAAATTATGTTCATTTATTTTGTCCATATGTGCCTCCTTGTGGCTTTCAGAGTGAAGTCCACACTCATTTGCATCTAATAAAAGGCACTGAGCGATGGGATCCTGGTTATCTCCCCTAGGCCTATCTCAGTTTGTTTTTCTGCCCCAAAGCCTCCCCACATTTCCCCCAAGTCATAATGGCTTTGCCCCGAATGCAGCAGGATTTCTCTTTTCTGGGTCTGTTCCCAGCCATTGCCCCTCTGTGTAGAATGTTTACTGATTCCTCCATTACTCAGAGATGGCCTCCATTCTCACACCAACACCAGCAGTTCCTTCTAGTGGACCTTCGGCTGTGAGGTCGGCATGGTCCTCTGGAGGGTCTTCCCGGCATATCAGCCCGCAGTCTGAGCTAAGTATCTCCTGTGTCCTTTTACAGCAGCCTGCACTTACCCCTGTTGTGGAACTTGTCACACTGTTATGGAACTGCGTGTTTATTCATCTCTTTCCTTAAAACTGTAAGCCCTTTATTTGCAAAGATGATATCTCTTTAAATCTTTATGTCTCCAAAATAATACAGCACACCACCATGGCTCATAACAGACATTCAACAAATGTTTGTTTCATTGCTGTTTATCAAACAAAATCATTTATAAGTTCCACCTACAGATGCAATCTTAAATGTGCCTATGATCACATCTTTTTATATGCAGCAGTTTTGGGGTTTAGATAATGTATCTTGAATACTAATATTAAATATGATTATCTCCGGTTTCTCTAGTGAGACAATGAAATAGCCCAACATATTGTTCTCTGAAAATGTGTTTATCCTCAGAACTGAATGCAATTTATAGTCTGAAACATTATAGCCGTTATTGACATTTTGTCAAAATAGGGAATGTTTTCGTTATTTGCATGGAAGAGAGTGGCATTGCTGTTGTAGACAGAATGAAAATCTGCAGGTTTCTAATAAGCCCGCTTCTCATGCCCGTCACTCCCATTTTCTCCTTGGCTAGTTTATTACTGGAGAAGTGTTGTTTAAATATTTATAGTTGCACTTCTCATTTTTTTAGGTGAAATTTTAATTCTTTGAAGTAAGAGACTCTGTTTGATATAGCTCTTGGCATGGTGCCTTACATGTAGTTGGTGTTCATGTTTAGCTGAGTATGGGAACTACTGGCCAGAAATTAAATAATTGTTATTAATGCACCAAACAAGATGTGGTGAACTTAAGATAACCACAAATTCTTTGGCATTGCTCAGAAAGAAAGGGGACATTATGGCCCATCAACTTAGGGTGGGCTCTAGGATGGTTTTGTCTAAACTGGAAACTGTGGGAGTGGCACCGTGCCAACCTCCAGGCCCAGGCCCGGAGATAGTGGCAGCCTCCACTTGGTCTTAGGGTGTTTGCACAGGGTAAGCAGCTACCATGTAGGGAAGTCTTTCTTCCCTAAGGTCACCAAGCTGGGAGAAGCTCAAGGCATTCAGATAGAAGGAGATAGGGTGGAGGGAAGGAGAGAGGTGGGGGTGGGGGGAGTGATAGGAGGGAGAGAAAGAGCCACCAGAAGCAAGATAGCAGATATGTGACTGAAAAGCCCTCTTGGAAATGGAACATCCAGTTCCTGTTTCCCCCAGGTGACGCATGAATCAGAGATGAACTACTTGTCCAAGTTCTTCCGAAATTTGATTATGTTTTAGTTTATTAAGCTGTAGTGAACAACCAGAACAAAGGGTAATAGCATTGGACAAGACATGGAAATTTTAACACAGTTTAGTTGCTACTTCGTGAATAACAAGTATAGAAATATATTTTCAAGGCCATTATTTTATTTTATTGAAAGCTGTTAAGATTGTTGAAAATGTATTGGATTGGCCAAAAAGTTTGTGTGGTTTTTCTGTAAATGGCTCTCGTAGTGCTTAGCTGTCTTTAACTTCATTCAAAACAATTTTGTTAGGTTGTATTATGACAGCTGTCATATCAGCGTGCATGTAAAAAAAAACATCTAAATTGGTGGATTTTTGTGTAGGCATTTTAATATTGAAGATGGAAGAAAATGTGCAACATTTTTGGCATATTATGCTTTATTATTTCAAGAACAATAAAAATGCAACTGAAACACACAAAAAAAGATTCGTGCAGTGTGTGGAGAAGGGGCTGTGACTGATCGAAGGTGTCAGAAGTGGTTTGCGAAGTTTTGTGCTGGATGTTTCTCTCTGGACAATGCTCCGCAGTTAGGCAGACCAGTTGAGGTTGATAGCGATCAGATAGTGATCAGAATATCCAAATCATAAAGTTATTGGTGAAAATGAAAAACGTGTCTTTTATGGGGAATAAAAAAACCATATGGACTTTTTGGCCAACCCAACATTTACTATACAGCTTAAAGAAGAGCGGATCATGAGTTATATCTTTAATGTTTTCTGGCAACTCTCATATGTTGCCAGAAGTTTCTTTTTATATTTCTTATTAATAAATTATTCCAATTATGTTTTTTCTTTAAATATTGGCATGAAAAATAGTTGAGGAGCTCTAATGAATAAAATTTTAGAGGATAAAGTAGAATCCAAGCTGCCTATCTCATCTGATGATAATTGTGTCTTACAAATTTTGTGAACACTTTTTCTGCCTTGCATCATATTGTTCTGAGGCCTAATGTTACGCCTTTTGGGCATGCCCAACCCGCTTAGGTGGCAGCAAGGTGAAGAGCGCATTTAAAAGGCCATAAACCGCTGCAGATTGCTGGCGATCCAAACCAGAGTTCTTTCCATAGATTAATGTTTGAAAGTTAACATGATGAGGCCATGTGAATTCATGAAAACTGACAGTAACCACTGTCAGTGGAAAGAACAAGAACATTTTGAGCTGTGAGGCTTAATTAAACATTTTCTTTTGTTTATAACTGAAGTCATTCACCTTGTAATTTTATCCTTTGTCTACTGCAAAAATTCCTCCCCAAATTCCTCCATAGGCCATCAACTAAGTGGGAAAATGAGCCTGACCATATGTACCGCTGCTGCTAAGCACTCTCTGCTTGCACATGGGTTTTCTCATTATGATGCTATTAGCATAAGTCAGGGTCTCCATGACCAGGGGAGCTGGGCATAGCACCTCTGACTGTTCGGTATTAGCCGGACCGTCTGCTGCATTTGTTGGTCTCCAACAGTGTTATTGGCTCACTTCGCTCTTGTCCTTCCAAAAATTTAAACCGGTGATTCTCGACTTCATGCCACTATAGGAAATATTATTAGCTGGCGGCCCCTTTATTAGCATGAAATGAAACCTATTACCAATATAACTGACATAGATACATGATTTTCGAAAAGAGTAAACTGCTGTGATGTAAAAGAAACATAAATGGAAAGTAATTTATGAAAAATCAATATGTATTTTAATAGAAACATTTGTATATGCCAGTGCTGTTAGACATAATGTAGTCAGATGCTTTCATCTATTCATAGAATTGCGACAAAGGTGACAGCTGCAGATGCTGACAGGTGTAGGCTTGTGGTATTGGTGACTCATCCGTAAGAGAAGGATCACAGTACAGTGATGTGATTTTCTGAAATGGTGAATGACTCACAGTAAAGGTAGGAACAGAGCAGAGAACAGTCTTCTCTTAAAATACGTGGCCGTTCCTTTCCTGAAAAATTCATTGTTAGTAACAACTGTTCAAAACATACGTAATGTTTATAGAAAAATGCAGTTAGGTGTTGGGTTTAGATCATTATGAACAGGTGGCTGCCTGCTAGGACATTGGAATGTCATGCAGGAATCAGGAGTTTGTGCTGGGGGGTGGGGACATGTCTTGTGCACTGGAGGACCTTTAGAATCTCCAGCTTCTGCCCCTGAAACGGCAGCCCGGCCATTTCTCCCATTCTCTGTAACAATTCTCACAGTGACACACACCCAGCAAAATTTTATAACACACCTACTGAGTGGCTCTTCTACCAATGAAGAACTTTGCTTTAAACACTCTCCCTTCTTCATCTTCTCTGTTTACACCACAACATCTTGCTGTCAGTACATGCGCACTTCCCAAATTCTCTGGATCGACCCATGCAATTTCTCCTAACTAAACGTAACGCAAAATGTCTCTAAACTTACATAATGACATAATTAGATCTTTCCCTTTACGACTTCTCTTACCAAATAAATACATACAAATTTCATACTTTGAGTACTATACCGTTCACGTAGAATTACTCATTTTATTCTTAGTCTCAGTTCCTCCTCTTGCCCATTATTTCACAACTTCTTAGGGCGAGAGCACATTTTTTTTTTTAAGATTTTATTTATTTTTAGAGAGAGGAGAAGGGAGGGAGACAGAGAGGGAGAGAAACAGCAATGTATGGTTGCCTCTCACATGGCCCTCACGGGGACCTGGCCTGCAACCTAGGCATGTGCCCTGACTGGGAATCGACCCGGGACCCTTTGGTTCCCAGCCCGTGCTCAATCCACTGAGCTACACCAGCCAGGGCAGAAAGGAAGAATATCTCTCTTTTTTTAAGATTTTATTTATTTATTTTCAGAGAGAGGAGAAAGGAGGGAGAAAGAGCAATGTATGTTTGCCTCTCACATGGCCCTCACTGGGGACCTGGCCCACAACCCAGGAATGTGCCCCAACTGGGAATTGAACCGGGACCCTCTGGTTCCCAGCCTGCGCTCAATCCACTAAGCTACACCAGCCGGGCAGGGCGAGAGCACATTTTATGCGAGATACGAGGATGGGCAGTGTGGTTGCAGAAGGTCTCAACACAAGGTGACCGTTGAAGTGGCCGAGAGAGTAAGATAGAGCAGCCAGGGAGGAACATTAGAAGAATATGGTTGTATCCCGTGCCAAGGCAAGGACTTTGTAAGGATGCTTTGAGAGGACCAAGTAAGGGCTGAGAAAGGCTCAGAGAAAGAAACAAGTTGACAAAAACCCTTGACTGAGACAGTTTCGATGCAGAGGTGGGGATGGAAGCGGCTTAGCGAAGTATGACATGAGAAAGCAAGGAGAGTGAGTATAGAAAACTCTCAAGTGCTTTTTTCTGTGCAAAGGAGAAGGCACGGATGTAGTTTTGGTGGATGTGAGGGTGGCTCTGGGACATAGATTGTATGTGTGTGCATATGTAAGGACACATGTTAAGTATGTATGCATGTGTGCACATTAATGGAGGTGTCTTCAGGAGGTTTAAATGCTAAGGAAAGCAGGGAGTTGTGGATTGAAGGTTCAGGAAAAAGAGAACACAGATTTAGATTCGTGAGAAGGTAGAAGACGAAATATTATTAGTATCAGTTTATATTGTTGTCCAGCTGGCCCGAGCGCTGGAAAGGCAGAAGCTGCACATCCCACTGCACCCTCAGCATGTGAAAGGCCGCCCAGGAAACACTGGGGACTCCTATGTTTTCGTCGAAGGAGAAAAGGAACAAAGGAGTTAACTTACCTCAGGTCCTTTCCCAGATCCTGGACCATTATTTTCATTATATTCCAGCTTCAAAGACTGTCAAACACATGTATGATCCTTGTATATTTTTTCTATGTAAGCATTTTTAAATTCTCCATCTTGGACATTAAATAAGTTTTGAAAACTTTGAATTAGTATTAAGTGTATGACTTTAATGCTCTTCTCATATGCACTCACTGAAAAAAGTGGTATATGAGTGTAAGAAATGAGTTAAACCAGTATGGTTAAATTTGATAAAATGCAGATTGAAGAACTGACTTACTTATTTCTCCAGTAATATCAGGAAGGTACGTGAAAAGGCTGCCTGGACGCTCGCGCTCCGCTGGTGAGAGTGAAATGGTTATGTGCAGACGGCTTTGGGTTTCTCGGCCCTGTGTCTCACCTGCTCTTTTTTATTGATTTCAACGGACTCAAGTCTCTTACATTAGATTAGACTCTGTACCAACCACATGGTTTTCTGTCACACCAGAATTTCAAATTTAATACATGATCAGAGGTAATCTAGGTTTTTTAATAATAAACCATGATACAGTCCATGGATTTTGCTGTGATGATCCAATAAAATGAAATTTCATCTCATTACATCAGTGGAAGTGTGGTGTATACTCTGATCAGCTGTATGCCCCCTACCGGCATCCTTCTTTCTAAGGCATATTGAATAATCACTTATTCTTACAAATACGTGTTCAGGATTTTTTATAAAATACTTATTTTGAAATACCATCTGACTTATGAATTTAGATGCTATTCCTCATAACTAAATTTTAAAACATCAAATGTAGTGTTTTTATTCCTTTATCTTTTTAATTTTCATTTTTTATTCTTGTTCAAGTACAGTTGTCTCCATTTTCCTCCCATCACTGCCTCCCCACCCATCCCCGCCTCCCACCCTTGATCCTACCCCCTTTTCTTTGTCCATGGGTCCTTTATACATGTTCCTTGATGACTCTTCCGCTATTTTCCCCTATAATCCCTCTCCTCGCTCCCTCTGGTCACTGGCAGTTTGTTCTTTATTTCTATGTCTGTGGTTTTATTCTTCCTGTTTGTTTTGTTGATTAGGTTCCACTTCTCAGTGATATCATACGGTATTTGTCTTTCACCGCCTGGCTTATTTCACTTAGCATCATACTCTTCAGATCTATCCCTGCTGTCACAAAGGGTAGCGGCTCCTTCTTTCTTTCTGCTGTGTATTATCCCATTGTGTAAATGTGCCACAGTTTTCTGACCCACTCATTTGCTGATGGGCACTTAGGCTGTTTCCAGCACTTGGCCATTGTAAATAATGCTACAGTGAACATGGGGGTGCCTAGGTTCTTTTACACTGGTGTTTCAGGATTCTTAGGGTGTACCGGTAATCCCAGCATGGAATCACTGGATCAAAAGGCAGTTCCATTTTTAGTTTTCTGCGGAAATTCCATACTGGTTTCCACAGTGGTTTCACCAGTCTGCATTCCCATGAGCAGTGCACTAGGGTTCCCTTTTCTCCACATCCTCACCAGTACTTGTTTGTTGATTTGTTAATGACGGCCATTCTGACTGATGTGGTGTATCTCGTTGCGGTTTTAATTTGCATCTCTCTGATGGCTAGTGATGCTGAGCATCCTTTCATATGCCTCTGGGCGCTCTGTATGTTCTCCTTGGAGAAGTATCTGTTCAGGTCCCTTGCCCATTTTTTAATTGGATTCAAACATAGTTATTTTTTAAATGAAAGAAGCCAAATTTCAAGTGCCTGATCATTCTAAGGATAGAATTATTAACTTGATGGACAATTGATTTTCTTTTATCATAAAAGAAGATGCTCCAAATATGACAATAATTTCACTGAAAATTCTCTTATTTAATTAAAGTAAAAAGAAAAATGTATAATAAGGTATATACTCTTAAAGAATAGTCAATCTACATAGAAAATGATGGCATACATAAAGTAATTAGTGAATGGTATACTAAATTATATGGTATATATCATCATATAATGGCATAACATGCAAAAATATGTTCATTAGAGAGAGTAAATAGTATAGGAGTTTTGAAAGAAGAGTTCAGTGACATTTATCTTTAGGAGAGTCTTTGGAAGGAGGTGAGAACTTAGCCTTAATAAAATATTTGAATTGATTTGGATACACGAAATAGACCTGCTGGAATTCATCTGCGTTAGGATTCAGGTCTCTCTAAAACTGGGTAGGACCATACATTGCCTGGTGCTGACGGTACTTTGGACAGTGGCCCCATATATTACCCCGTGTATTATAGGTGCTTTATTTGGAATCCTGGCACCCACCTTGGCCAGTTGACAGATCCCTCTGTTTGCTCCATACCATTGCCCACAGCTTCCTCCTCACCTGAGGTCCATTTGGAGGATGTGCTGCCCTATACAGAATCCCCATGTAAAGGCAGCCTTCTTACCACAGCATCCTCCCCTAGCTTCTGTTCTCATTGGGCTTACCTTCCTGGTCCCTTCACCAGTGTTGCCCACTGAAGAGATGGCTTTAGGCCTTGATAGCTTCTGTGGCTAATTGCTACAGCCCTTGCTGACCCCCTGTGCTAATCCGTAGCAAGCCTCGCAGTCTGCGACGTGCTGCTGTCCCCACGACACCAGTGCCCCGCACTTGTGTTTTGGTAGCAGATGCAGCCTTGCCGTGGCAAGGCATGGCAAAGACAGGCAGCGAATCATTGCACCATTTTAAATCCCAATTAGATTTGAATAATTATAATTTATGAGGATAATATGTAGTTTTTTTATCATTTCTATTTCTGTTTTTCTATGTGTAATGCATCTATGGAAAGAAAAATGTTTTTGTTCAAGATAGTGACTCATTATTTTGCTTATTAATTTTTATGTCCTGTCACCGTGTATAAATAAGCATACAGCTTCGAAACAATTTCATGTTTTGCAGTAAAAAAAATTCAGACATAAAATACTTATGCATTTTTCAAGTTGGTCTATTTTTGTCCTCAAGGTTTATAATCACTTTTCAATATATGACAATTATCATATGAATAATTTGATAGAAAATTGTGTTCTTTTCACATTTTAAGGTTTATTTTTAGATATAGAAAATAATTAGATTTTTTTCTCCTTTCCTCTCCTAGAATTAGAATCCAGGCAACTCATAGGTATTTTCTTTGACTGCTTTGCCTCACTGTAATTGTATCCAATGGTGAAGTTCATCAGAATTAAGGTCGCCTTGCTCTGTGTCAAGCTACTCCACTTTAAAAACCTTTTTAAAGGTTTTTCTGTACTTTAAAATCATGTTAGAAGATATTAAATTCTGAGTTCTTGTTTATTTAATTTTAAAGCTACAGCTAAATTGGTTCAGCTTGGGAACAGTATCCAAGAAATGTTGTTATGGGTACTTGGTCATTTGGCTACGGAATCCAAAGACCAGATGGGAAGACACCTCATGGTTTCTCATCCGTCCTGAGAAGGCAGCTATATGAGAAGCAGTATGTTTGTCGTGGTGACCAGCCTTAAAATACAAGTTAATAAGAAGCTAAAGACTGCTGTTTCGGGCTAGGGGCCAGAGTTGGGGGGAGGAACTGAGGCATTATTTCTATTAGAAATATGTTACTGTCAGAGTAGAACTGTGAAGATACAGATCTCTTAGCCAAAACTCATTTTCCTAGAGGAAATGGAGGCACAGAGCAAATAAATGACTACCCAAGAGCACCCGGCCAGTTAATAATTAACCAAGACTACAGCTCCTTCTTGTCACTCTCAGCCAGGATCCTTTTGATCTTTGAAAAAAAAAATACAAAGGCATCATTGTATTTATGTACGACATTTGGGGAAGAAATATGCAATTGTTACCTTTGGACTATGAGTTGAGTTCAGGCTATACTTTAATTCTTTTAACTTTAAATGTATAAAATTTCTGTATTCATAATTTTAAATGAATGTAGGAAGTTTTAGTATATGTAACCAAGATTTTTAATTCAACATTTTCATCTCTCACTGTAAGTTTTTAGTTGGGAATACTGAGTCAAATTCTGTTGCACTATTTGGCTAGTCTGTGGATATTAGATTCTTTCTGAGAAACTCATAAGGCAACAGTGTTGTGGTATACAGCAGTAATTTACCCTCAGGTACATTGCCAATGTCAGAAAAGTAGTATTTTTTGTGAAAAATAATTGCCTGTACTTTAAGTACTGAATAAATTATCTTGCCTTATAGAAATGGTTCGGAATGGGGGTCAGGGTGCAATTTTGACTCCTAGTAGATGTTTGGTGATGTCAGGTGACAGTTTTGGTTGTGATAACTTGATACTGCTGGCGTCCGGCGAATAGAGGCCAGAAAGGGCGTGACACCTGCTGCAATGTGCAAAGGAGTTCCTTCTGCTATGACCCAGATGTGCCCACCCAAAATTCGTACGTTAAAACCGGATGCCCGGTGTGATGTTAGCACGTGGGACCTTTGGGAAGTGCTTAGGTCAGGAGGATGGAGCCGAAGGGGACACACTCTCCCTGGTTTATTTGGTCTGAGTAGCCCCACCCAGCATTATGGAGGCATAATTAACAAATGAATTGTGTGTACCTGAAGTGTACGGTGCGATGGCTTGGTGGACGTATACATTGTGAAATGACTGCCACAATCAAGCTACTGGCACCTCTATCACTTCACGTAGTTACTTTATTTTTTGTGGTGAGAACACGTAAGATCTACTCTCTTAGCAAAATTCAGGTACATGGTTCAGTGTTATTAACTATAGTCGCCGTGCTGTGTGTTAAATCCCCAGAACTTACTCATCTTATGACTGACAGCCCGTGCCCTTTGGCAGTATTTTCCCGTTTCTCCCACCCCCACCCCTGGCCACCATCATTCTACTCTCTGCTCCTGCAAGCGTGACGTTTTTCTTTTCAGATTCCACATGTAAGAGAGATTTTATCATGTTTGCACAGTCTCACTGACAAAAAACATCGATTCTTAAGCCTCCCCTTCAGAAATTCTGTTCTGGTAATGTGTCATTTTATTACTTTCTTTTTAAGATTTTATTTATTTATTTTTAGAGGGGGTGAGGGAGAAAGAGAGCAAGAAAAACATCAATGTGTGGTTACCTCTTGCACGACCACTGCTGGGGACCTGGCCCACAACCCAGGTGTGTACGCTAGACTGGGAATCGAACCAGTGACCCTTTGGTTTGCAGGCTGCTGCTCAATCCACTGAGCCACACCAGCCAGGGCAAGGGAATGTGTAATTTTAAAAGAAACTTCCCGCATTCCAAAGGATTCTACAGCACATCTAATGTTTGGAAACCACTGATGTACACTGCTTTTATATTGAATGTTATGATTAATTGATAAAATTTACTTATATTCATTAATTTTGTACCATACTTGACTAGTTTATTGCTGTTTTTTATATTATTCATGGTTTCCTTAATTCCCATTTGTAGAGAGTTGGGTTCGTTTCTTTTCAGAAATCTGTATTTTTACAATTCTACATTTCTGTACTTCTACAATTAAGATATAATTGAAACTTATTATTTGGAACTACCTTTGGAGATCATTGGCAACACACATAAAAACCCAGCCTACTGCTATATAGCTATGCCTCATGGTTTGTCTTCCCTGAAAAGATAAGATTCGAGCAGTCCAGTATGGCCATTTAATTTTTAATTAATTTACACTAAATGCTGTTAAAGATCTCGTTCCTTAATCACACTGGTCTCACGTAAAGTGTTCAATAGCCACACGTGTTTAGTAGTTAATGTGTAGAATAGCACAGACATAGACTATTGCCATCATCACAGAAAGTTCTAGTGGACAACACTTATCTATTGTAGATTGGCTAAATCAAAGAAAAAAATAGTCTTCAGCAAGCTTAATTAAATTGAAATACTACTCCAAGGCTTAGGGAACATTTGCACTAACCTATTTAACAATATTTATGTCACGTCATTGACATCTGAATTTTCGTTTCTGTAATTATTGTTGGTGAAATGTAACAGTTGGCTGCAGAGCATGTGGTGTGCATAAATGGGGGGGTGGGGTGGCAGACACACATGCATTGAAGTGTATCTAGCTACAGAAAATGCTAGATTTCTTTATTGAGATCACACCAATATGCTATTTTATTACAACTATAAGATATTTATATGACTTACCATAAGGTAAATGCTTACTCTGCAACATGTATCACTTTTGTAACTGACATTCTGTGTTCAAGTTCACTGTGTTTCTGACATAGTCCTGTCATTTCCTTTCATGAGAAAAGTCTCTTCTTGATGCAACTGCAGTGACTTTTTAATTGATACGATACAAATGCAGAAGCTTTCTGCCAAAGCAGTACTTCACGACAATAGGCTGGAGACGTTCTACCTAGCAACAGATCATCTACATATGCACTGGGGCACAAAAATAGTTCAGTGATATGCCATGTAAAATTGATATTCTTGTAGGACGGTTTTTATTAAATGCCCTTTCATCTAGAGCTTTGGTAAAATTTCAGGTGTTTAATGCCCATCTGTAATTATGTTCTGAACTTCATATATACATTGTTATATTTTTCAACTGAATTCTCACCTGAATATAGGAACTGTGAACAAGAAGAAGTGCTATTACTTAGAGGTGTTTTTCACAGTTCTCCAATTTCATAACTTGTCATTTCCTTTGATTTAGAAACGTGTTATACTTTTGAAAATTTTCATATGTGATACATGCAAAAAATAGAATAATTTGAGAGGGATTATGCTGGCGTAGTGGCTCAGAGCTCAGACTCTGAAACTAGACAGTCTGGGTTATTAATTTTAGCTGTGCTCCTTACTTGCATTTAACTCTGCACACGTTACCAACTTGCCTTCTCACTATCTCACTTTGTTCATCTTTAAAAGCAGGAATAACATCCATATACATGGGAGTAAAGCTTCCTAGAGTTGTTAGGAGGATGAAGAGTTAAATTGTCACTATCATATACTAAATTTGATGTGTCTGCTGTCCTTATTGCTATTGAAAGAAAATGAAGGTACATTTGCTGCAGTCACTGAGTGTAGTTCATTCCAATCATTGTTGTTCATTTATTTTATTTCAATTTTCCTACAGTGAAAAAGAAGGCAGTGGATTCTTTTACCATTATTTGCTGTTTTAAGTTGTGTTTTTATGTTTATATGTAAAATATTCCAGAATGTTTTACAATATATTAGAATAGAAATTGAACAATAATTTGTATGAGAAATATCTTCATCCCAGAGACTCTAACATCCTCCTAAGAAAAACTAATTATTATCTTAACTAATAATAAGCAAGTAGTCTCTTTAAAATTATTCTATTTTGTAGGTGCCTTATATATTATTCTTTAAGTATGTAGTGCTTAATACTTTCCTGTACCTCGCCATGATTACAGAGTAAGACCTTGTTTTGACTATGGAAGAGTGTCCTTTTATTTTTTTAACGTTATTGAGAAATATTGAGAAGTCATCATACAGGTTTCAGGTATACAGTGTAATGGTTGGGTTTACCTGTCTTGTGAAAGGATTACCACAATAGGTTTTGATATCCATCATCTCGCACAGATCCAATGACAAGAAAAAAGAAACTTTTCCCTGTGCCGAGACTGCTCAGGGCCCGCACTGCCCATCATACCGCGGTGTGATGCGTTACACCTGGTGCTCACTTGTCTTACACCTGGAAGTTTGGCCATCTTCCTCCACTCAGCCCTCTCCCATTCCCACCTCTGGTAAACCGTAACTCTTCTCTCTTTTTCTGAGGTTGGTGGGCTTTTTTTTCCTTTTTTAGATTCCATATGTAAGTGAGGTCATATTCTATTTGCCCTTTTCTGAGTTATTTCACTTAGGATAATGCCTACAAGGTCCATCCATGTGGTCACAGATGGTAGGATTTCCTGGGTTTTTTTGTTTTTTTTTACAGCTGAACAGTATTCCTGTGTGTGTGTGTGTGTGTGTGTGTGTGTACACACACAGAGACTGAGTGATGTACCTGGGTTGTGCAGCTAGAAAGTTGCCGGCCTGGAGTTTCACTTGAAGTTGACTCCAAAAGCCTGTGTTCTTTCCAGCATGCTTTGTTCCTTTGGAAAGAAAACACTGATTTTAGAAATTACTTATCTCTAATTTTAGAAATTACATCTCTAGTTCTAGATTTATAATCTCATACAATGAATCTTAAATTATAGCATTTTAGAGAATTGTATATATAAAGGTGGAACATATTTGGATTAGTACAAAGAAAATGATTAAGAGGATAAAAATAACCCAAAGCGATAGTATTAATTTAGGCAAATTAAGCTGAACATTGAGGAATTAAGAATATAAGCTTTTTAGATTTTCAAAGTAATAATATTTTCTGCTTTAGAAAACATTCATTTCATGTAAGACACTGATCGCTAAAAAAAAAGTTAGCGTAGTCATTTGTTATTAATGTTTCCAACTTACTGAATTACTTCTATTGGCATTTTTATATTTAGTAAATTATTTTTGATCCAGTGTTCCTACCTCATTTGAGGAAAAAAAGAGGAAGAATGAAAAAGGGAAAAAAAACTCCTTTCTGAGTGTTCATGCGTGTCGAAGCTCGGTGTTCATATTAAGTGGAGTGGTCCTATTTATCGGTGTATGATGCTTTAGTGGTTCTTGCCTCCCTCCCACCCTGCCTCGTTTCAGCAATTAACTCACTGACATACCCTGCCCCTTCCCACTTGACTCGCATTTCCAATCCAGTTAATATCTTATTTACTGGCTTTGATAGTAAAACAAATCTGGTCTTCTCGGTCACTAAGAGGTTCCCCAGAAATTTGTGTTGTTACTCGGTGCCGAGGAAAGCATGTGGATATCGAAGGGTTAGGGGCATTCATTCCAGTGGCGATACCCGCCAGGGAGCTGGGACAGCGCCTGTGGCTTTGGAGCTTAGAGTCCGTATTCGGGGCAGTACTTTCAAACTGAGTGATGTAACACCTGCCTTGAAAGGAAATGAATAAAAGAACTCACCATCCTCATGGTTGACTCAGGTTTATTTGTTATTAGCTTACTTCTATGCCTATAAACATTAAAGCAGACATAATAAAGCCCTGTCCTTATAAAGCCATGAAACTAAAATTGAAATATCTTTAAAACTATGAATAAAATGAAAATCCTAAAATCCCATTGAAAAATGTGAAGACCTTCTGGCGTCTTCACTTCCCTCCCCTGATCTGTCTGGTTCTTAGGATTCGAATACAATGCTCACCCTTTCCAGGAACTCTTTCACCGTCATCCTAAATATAATGAATGATCCCTCTTCCTTGAAGCTCTATGAAAATCACACATCTGTCCCTTATGGTACCTATCACATGATATTTTATGGGTATATCATTACGCTATTCAGTCGTGTTTTCCTTGAGAACAAGAACCATGTCTTCTTTATCTGTGTACCATAATGCCTTAAACAGTGCATTTCTTCACATAGCGACTTATTCCTGATGATAAAAATAACACATGTTCATCTTTGAAAATTTAGAAAATAGAACCCTTTAAAGAGAAAATTGTAATCTCTCCTTGCTCCAGAGACAGCCACTACTAAAATTTCAGAGTATATCATTTTATTCCCTTATTGTCATGTAAAATGAATGAAAAACAATGAGTTATCTGTAGGGTAAGTATATAAGAATATGTGTGTATGTATTGTTTTATTCAAGCAGTGCTCTTGGTGATCCCACTATATACCAGCTTTTTCAAAAAATATTAAGATCGTGCTATCTGCCTAAATTAGTATGTTGCTGTTTTTATCTTTATATCATAAGTAATTCCCCATAGAATTATTCTTCAATAAATATGTTTTATGACTATATACAATTGCAGATGATGCTTATGTCTGTATTATAATAACTATGCAATTATGAATGTACAATACCCTCATTTTCTTTTTATTTACATTTGTGTAGATTAGTATCTTACACTTAAATATTTGTTGAATAAATAACTAAATGAGTAGTATTGTAAGGCTACATGTCTGTATAAAAATATACATGTATGTTTGCATTGTTTATGTCACTCACCTAGTATTTTGAAGATCTGATTGTATACCAGTCATTGGGTGATATCTAGAAAAACACAATTAAGTGTAATTTCTGCAATAAAGGGACTTAGATCTTTTAGAGAGAAAGACAAATGAGCCAATAATGGCAGTTCCGTTAACAATAAGCGCGGGATAGATTTAATTCACTGATGGAAACTTACGAGAGTGACATTTCCAATTTCCTGCCTAACTTGCACAAAGCTAATTAAATTAAGCACTCACCACCAGACACTTAAAAGTGAGACACGTGAAACTAAGGGATGCATAACCCACAATGGGAAACAGCGTGGACCCCCTGCCTCGCTTTTCCTCTCCTCCCAGCTGAGGCCTTCACTTTGGGCTCCAGAGGCAGAACTCCTTTCGCGATGGGTGTTTGCAAGGTTGTGGGATGAGCCGTTCTTGTCAAACGTGGTCTGCCCTATTTCTGCCTACACTTTCGCCTTCATTTCGGATGCCTTTGACTTTAATTTCCCTTACAATGACCTGGGGATTAATTTTTGTTCCTTTGTCATGTGCATTGGTCATAATGAGTGCCTTTAAAGAAGTTTTTTGTTGAATTTACTGGGGACACAGGTTGATAAAATTATTAGGTTTCAAGTGTACAGTTCTACAGTACATCATCTGTATATTGTTTTGTGTGTTCAACACCCAACATCAAGTCTCCTTCCATCCGCGTTAATCCCCCTTTCCCCTCTTCTATCTGCCCCACCCCTCTTTCCCTCTGGCAATCACCATACTGTTTCATATCTGTGAGGCGTTTTTTTTTTCTTAATTCCTTCAACTTTTTATCCCAGCCACAAGTACCAAATGATTTCATGTATTTGTGGAATCTAATGAACCACATAAAGAAACAAACAATAATGAGACAGACTCAGAGATACAGAGAGCAGACTGGCAGCTATCAGATGGTGGGGGGATGTGTGTCTGCCTTTCAAGGCTGGTTCAGAAAAAACCTTGGAGCTTCTCCCTCGGTGTCCTGGTTCTTGAAACACTTGCTATCTGGACGTTTTCCCTCAGGATGCTTCCCCTTGGGAGCTGCTGCATTGTAGCAAGTCCAGGCCACATGAAAAGGTTACATGCAGGCATTCCTGCTGACACATGGCAAGTGGCCCAGTCTCTAAGTCATTCCAACCCAGATTAGACATGTGAGTACTTCTACGTGTACAAAAAAGAAAGCAATGTTTGGTGCTTACAGTGATGTGTTGTGACAGACAGTAACGCTTACCAAATATTCTGTGTGTTCTCCAAATTTCTTAGGCCCATTCCAGTTAATTAGGGCTAGTGATTAATCCCGCAGAATGGGCTGTGAGCAGCAGGCATAAATGTCACTCCTGACCACAGCAGAGAAGACCAGATATGAACAGAGGGTGGCATATCGGTTGATATTTAGATAACCTTGGTCCTTAAGTCACTATGGGAAATAAAAGCTTAGACTACCCTTAAGTAATATACTCTCTTCATCCTTCATTATTTCATTTTACTTAATCACTCACTCATTACACTTTTGGAGCTCCAGCCATGTGCCAGCTAAGTGCTGGAAATACGAGGATGAGTAAGATGCAGCCCAGTCCTCAAGGAGCTCAGTCTTATGGTGAACTTTTTCATTGTTCACTTTACCACGGACAGACTTTCTCTGGAAGAGCTCTTTGAAAGTGTGACTTGTTCAGCGTAGAAGGCAAGGCCTTTCAAATGCGACCTTAACCCATAATACTTGTATTGTTTCCTGTAATACATTCCAAATGCACCAGAAATCTCGTTTTCAAAAATAAAAAAAAAAAATGGCCTATACTTCTAGACTGCTGTGATTTTGTATATGCTGTTAACTTTTCTTAAAATTACCTAAATTGTCTCTGTGCATCAAAATTTAACTCACTCTTTCTATCCCAAGTTAAATACCTCCACTCCATGAAGTATGTCTTCCTGTCTCACCAAATACACTACATTTCTGTCATAAAACTTCAATAACAACAAGCGTCCATTTCTTTGTACTTCCTCCCCACCAGCCTGTAAGTTCCTTGAGAACGGGGGCTGCTGGCTTACTTCCGCCCCCTCCACTCCCCCCGCCCCAGGATGAACCGTCACACGGGAAGCATTCCACAAGCATCCATTCGGTTGAGCTGAGTTGAACACGGCACCTTGAGCTGCACCTGCATCCCTTGGACATGACTGCATCGTGGATTCCAGAAGTTTAGGAGAGATTTTGATATAATATATAAAAAGAGGGAAAGAGGGTTCCAGGGACTGATTCTTGACACTGATTTTGTAGAGCGAAGGCTCCTGTATCAAAACTGTTACCCGAACTGGGCAGGGGGACGGGGGGGAGTGCCCTGAAGTGTGAGCAGGTTCTGACATAAATAGTCCTGTAAATAATCACATCCCGGAATCTGAACTTGCTCTATAACGCCAGTCATTTATTTAATGGTTTATATTAATGAATGCTTTTAAATCAACACATTTCAGCTCCAGGAACAGATTTTTGAGAGTAAAGAGGCAAATGCACTCAGCCACATGGATGATCTACTCTGACTCGAAAATCCAATAAAACATGGAAATTAAAATATATTAACATTTGCTGTGAACTGAAGACAATGTACTGTTCATTAGTTTCTGATTGAAAATGGGATTTTCTTTTCAGGGCCATATTATTTACCTGCTTAAGCTAGACTCTCTAGGAGCTTCTGGCTTGTCCTATGTGCTTGTTCCCCTGGAAATACTAATAACGAAGGTCCTTTTAACCCATATCCCTCTAGACATACTAACTTCCAAGGTTCATTGTCCATTTCATTCGCCACGGCTATTTTTATTATCACAAATAAGAATGGGAACATGCAAAACATTAAAGGACTTCTACTTTATACGTGCTGTGGTTATAGACTGACTACCTGTCAATAATGCTGTAATAGCACATGTATCAAGTGCTCACTATGTGAGTTAGGCTTATAAGTGCTTTACGTGTACCAGTCAATTTACTTCTCATAAACACCTCTCGAGACAGGTTATTTTCCCCATCTCATAGATGAGGAAAGTCTGGCACAGCGAGGTTAAGTGACCTGCCTAAGGTCAAAACGCTAGTAAACTAATGAGCAGTGAGTCGGGACACCAGCATCCCAGGCTGTCTCCAGAGCCACACCCTTGGTGATGTTGTAAGCAAGGAAGGGAATTCTAGAACCTGAGGAGCTGTTCCTACATACTTGGGACAAAATTGGGCTGATCAGTCTTTCTGGAAAGGAACAATTTCTGGAAAGAAAATGCATTTCAGTGATGATCGACCAATAACAAAAATTTAACAGTGTATTTAGTTAGTTTCCGAAGGCTAATTTTTGACTCAGATGAAATTTAGTCTAGCATGTGTGACCCCCCACAGTAACAATAAGGAAAGGTTCTTGTGTCATTTGGTACAAACAATAGAGAAAGCAAGCTTTCCAAGTAATCGTGGCTGGAACAAAAAAAGTCTGAAACATATTGTACGTTTTGTTAAGGATGGAACACAGGTTGACCTATTAAAGAAGATACTCAAAAATATATCTGAAGAAGTATATATTTATCAGACAAAAGCTCGGCTTGACACTTTATGCAAATTTCAGTAAAATTATTTATGCAGTTAAGTAAATAATCCTACTGCTGCAGTTTAACTTTCCTGGTGAGAAAAGAATGGCAGGTTAATTACCGTATTTCTCCTTGTATAATGGGCACTTTTTTGGCCCCAATTTTTCAAGGAAAAATAAGGATGCACATTATACATGAGTAGCACTAATTCCATTCCTATGTAAATGTTTTTAATTCTTTTATTTATGCTTATGCATTAAAAGTGTAACTCTAGAAAGCAATAACAATATCCATATGCAAAATAATACCCTGGAATATGATAATCAGGTTTGTTTCTAAATATAAAGAAATAAATAATTGAATTTAAAAATTAAAAGAAATATTTTTTCTCTGACAGTTTGGGCCAAAAATCTGGGTGCACATTATATGCGGTAAAATGTGGTATATGTGACCTGGAGTAAGAGATGGAGAGCTGTCTCTTTCTCTACATGTGTACTTACACCTCCCTGTAGTTTAGTGAGCACGAGAATGACAGCACAGCCCCGAGTGCTCCCTCTTATAACGTGCCAGTGTACATAGCGTGTGGGATGTATTTTTAAAGAGAAAGGCGTTAGGATGAGTCAGTGTATCAGTTGTAATAAATGCACCACTCTGATGGGAGATGATGGGGAGGCTCTGCATGTCTGGGGACAGAGAGGACGTGGGAAATCTCTGTCCATCCTCTCAATTTTTCCGTGAACCTAAAACCAAAAAAAAATAGTCTTCGGGAAAAGAAAGCTAAGGAAAAGGCAAATGTAACTCAAAGGGAAAGGAGCCTGTAAAGAAGGGGGAAGAATGAAGATAAAGGGCCGCAGTGGAGAAAAGGGGAAAAGACAAAGGGTAGAGTGGGATGGGAAATAATTCACGGCACCTGCAAAGTGGAGGTGCCCACGGGAACATCCGTGTCCAGTATGTGTAAATACTGAACACATTTCTGTGTCTATGTGTGTGTGTGTGTGTGTTTTCTGCTATATCTATGGTAGTTTCTGTTAGAGTAGGAACAAAAGGTAAATGAATTCTTATAATTCGTCTTACATACCTTTTCTACATACCTTAAATATTGGACAGACTAAGTAACTAAACTAATACTGTTATTCATTATTCACACTGAGGATTTTTACATGTATTAGCTCATTTATTTCTCATAATAATCCTATGAGGAAGTAAACCAATGGCAGTAAGGTTCAGCAACTGACCCAAGGTCACACAACAAGTAGCAGAATTGGTATTCAACCCAAGCAGTCTTTTTTTTTACTCTTTTTTTAATTGTTGTTCAAGTACAGTTGTCTCCACTTTCCCCTCACCACCAACCCCCGACCCCAGCCATCCCCACCTCCTACCCTTGATCCTCCCCGCCTTGGTTTTGTCCATCTGTCCTTTATAGATGTTCCCGAAAACCCTCCCCGCCATCACCCCATCCCACCTCCCTTCTGGTTACTGTCGGTTTGTTCTTAATTTCAGTGCAGTCTTAATTGCTGCCGCATGCTGTTTCCCCCTGTAGGACAGAAGGCCGTGTTGGTGCCGGGTCACTAAATTGAACCGTGTTGAGAGTTTGTGTTGGTAGAAGCCAGTGCAGTTTCCATGTTACAGGGGGATAAGGGGAACTTTTTCAGATTGCACAGGTCTTTTTCTTACTCTTTCCTCCTACCTCACTATCACCCATCCCCATGTGGGGAATGTATGAATTCTTTAAAAAACACTTTCATGTTATTTTAACACACTTCTCACCCACCACCTCCTTTGAGAAACTGTTCTAGTGACTCTTTTGTGCTACTTAAGGAGAAAGGTGACATATAAAAGAAATGTAGGTGTTTCTGGCCTCAGAAAAGCTTACTGTAAATTACTCCTGAAATGTAATGTAATGCTCAAGAGTGAAGGATTCACAGTCAAACGAGGTGTGAACTTGGTGTGCAGCCTTTCATTGTTGTGATATTTTTAGACTAAGGCTCCAACACCGGTTCTTACTCCAGCTGTGAGAACACACGTCTCTCGGGCCTTCTTTCTGTTCTCTTTGGTAGCTAGGCAGGTAAATGAAATAGAGGACTTGTGTTCTAGCTCCAGCACTTAATCTCTGCGTGCGTTTTGGCCAGTTACTTTGTGATTCTGCGTCTTTGTGTCCTAATCTGTTAAATGGAAAAATAAGATTTTAAGAAAAATCTATAGACTAGGAATTACATTTGTCTTTAACTATCACCATGGGAACACTATTAGGAAAGAGCGCGGAATCTGGAAGGAAATTGCTTGAACTTGAATCCTGATGCTGCCTATTACTGGCTATGTAATCCTTTCTCCAGCTATTTATCTTCTCAGGAGACATAAGTTCCTCTTCTGTAAAAAAAAGAATGAGGGAATAATCACAGTCTTTTTCTCATAGGGTTATTATTAGGTACCCATTAATATCACTTATGTTTTTAAATAATTGAACAAAATTTTAAACCTACTTTATCAACATGTATTAATCCATATTAAAACATTTTTTCACCCTGGCTGGCATAGCTCAGTGGTTTGAGCGAACCGAAGGGCCACAGGTTTGATTCCCAGTCAGGGCACATGCCTGGGTTTTGGGCCAGGTCCCCAGCTGGGGGAGCACGAGAGGCAACCACACATTAGTGTTTCTCTCCCTCTCTTGCTCCCTCCCTTACCCTCTCTCTCAAAATAAATCAATAAAATCTTAAAAAAAAAACATCTTTTATATTATTTTACTCTCAGCCTGAAGACAAAACAAAAGAAAGCCACTGTCACTTATATAATTATTTATGATAAAGAAACCTGTTCCAGTATTGAATTTATTATTACGTAACCTCTCTAAGACTTAGTTTTATTGTCCATAAGGAAATTATGCTTTGTAACCTCTTCACCTACAGAGTTTTTGTGATCATAGTCTGACACAATGAATGTAAATGTGCTTTCTCTATGGAAAGGGGCTGTACAGGAAGCAAGGTGAAGGGAGAAGAACATTTTGTTGTGTGGCTAATACATTAAATATTATTTGACTTATTTACTCATTTAATTTCATAAGAACCCCACTAACTAGATCATTCACCAATAAAAATACTTGACGAAGATTATGTAGTAAGTACTTTGTAGCGCTTGAAAAGTCAACCCAATTTTACCTCCAAAAACCCAGAGAGTGCAAATAATTGTAATCCAGATAGATCACAGAGAATTGTAGAACCTGGTAACCCAATTCCAAGGTTGAAATTTGTATAAATATGAGTTTCTGAAAATATTGACTGTAAACTTCATAAATATTAATAAGCATGTAAACACAGACATAGCATGTAAATAAGTCCTACCAAAATTTTCATTGACTGCTATGTGTCTCAGTCCTTTTAGATTCTGAGATAGTAATCTGGGTATTTGATACATACAGTTCCCTGTAATAAATGTGTCATAAGCTCTTCCAGGAATAATTTCCGTATACTGTTCGTGCTTATTGTATCTATATTTAGCTATTGTAAATTTATATTAATTATTATACAGTAGTGTAATTGAGAGGAAAGGTTTTTTAGAAACCTGTTAATTTCTGTAAAATTGGGATTTTTTTGCTACACCTTTTTAATTTAAACTTTCTACAACTTGGCTATATGTTGTTTCCTTAGTATATTTTATATAATATACATATATATACACATAAGATAGTTTTATGAAAATAATTTATCTTGGGCCCTTCAGAATAACTGCATTTTTAGAATATGTTGCAGCGTGAGCATGGAACATAGCAGGGAACGTTTTTCTGCGCTCCCAGCTGCCTGCTGTGAGGATTCTGTGTTGTCTGTAGGTGTTCATAATGTATTGCAAGCACTTGTTTTTAAAAATTGACAGCTTTTGTTTTGATTTTTTCTCCAAACAATTTTATATCTCTAATGTTTTTTTTTTCCTTTTATACTTTTGGGCCAGGATATTTCTATGATGAAATAGTCTTAATAGGTCTTCATTCAAATAGGGTTGAATGTTATTCATAAGTAAGTATAATTTAACTTAGAACGTGGGCTTCTGAGGAAAACTGCTCGGAGAAAAATTGTGTTATGTACTGTATCCACGACCTTGGGTTAACCATCTAACCTCTCCGAATCTTAGTTTCCTCATCTGTAAAAGCTAGAATGACGGTACGCTCCTCACGGAGCGGGTAAATTGAGTGAGATACCATAGGTACAAGAGGCTAGCATATAGTACTATTTAACACATGTTGTCTTTCTCATTTTTCCCTAGAAATGTTATTGTATTACAGCTGCTATCACAAAATACAGTATATTCTATAATAATATTTCTTTTATGATGTTTTTCAATGGGTAGCTATCAATCAGCAGAACTACTTGGAGTACATCTGTGACGCCCAGGCATGAAATGGTGGTTGGATCCTGGTCTATGGCTACATTTTCGCTCTACACCTAGACCAATACGGATAATAAAGGAAGCTTTTCATAAAGCTGAATGATTCCAATGGAATAATTATGTTCTTTCTAATTGTATTGTGATTAAGATGTCTTCTATGAAGTTATAGTGAAATAGTGATATTTAGGGTTTTTAAAAATATTCTTTCATAGCAATATGAAGTGGTAACTCCTCTGTCAATGACCCAAATTTCTTTTAAATATCACCTTTGGCACTTGTAACCTGTGTGACAGAGGGCAAGTCATTTAACCTCTCTGTGGGTCATTTTCTCACCCGCGCGATGCGACTGCCAATAGTAGTCACCTCGTGTGTTGTTATTAAAATAACAAGTAGAGCAAAATTCTGGAACATAACAAACATTCATAAATAGCTAAAATTATGGTACTTTCATCATCACTGCTCCATGAATCCATAATGCTGGGAACTATTTATTTAGATAATTCACCTTATGCCAAAATCACTTCTAAAGGAAAAAAAGCTTATATTTTTATATGATATAATAACTTTAACTCAGAAATGGCCTCTGCAGACATATGAGATTGTTATTGAATGTGAAAGCATTTTACAAAATATTCCTAGTTTCAGCAATTAATTTAATATTGTCATTGAACATCATCTATATATAATTTGGTAATTTTTAAGGCCTGGTTTTTTTTTATATTAGAATAGTGTTTTGATGCTTTTGCTAAGCCCCCTAAAACAATTATGGCTATATTATATTTTGCATTTAATCTAGCAACATTTTTCTTCCTTAGTTTTTCAACATTTATTACAGCAATATTTTTATACATACCAATTGCACAATGATGAAGGTCTATGCAGTGTTTTATTGCAAATAAAATAAGTGATTTCCAAATATGAGGTATAATTTTTTACTTTTTTTCACATTCAGTTACCCCATGTAGTTTACTTTAGAAATTGGGAGAAATTAGAGCGGTGTTTGCAATGTACTCTTCCTGCTATTGTTTTAAGGCGTCACAAAGAGGAAAACAGTAATTAGATCATGGTTTTATCTATTTTTTTTGCATAACTTTAATTTGCATAGCACTCGCTCTCTTTTCTCAGGAGGAAGTGCTGCTGTGTTAATTATGAATTATTAATGCCATGCCACACCATGGAAATAAAACCTGCTACCACGTGTTTGAATGTTAACGACAGAGCATTGCCTTCTGAGGAGGAGAACATGCAACACAGCAGGGGGTTCCTTTACAGCAGAAGACATCGCTCCCTTGCAGACTTTGTTTGACCTGTGGGCCGCATGCAGCCCAGGATGGCTATGAAGGAGGCCCAACGCAAAGTCATAAATTTACTTAAAACATCATGAGATTTTTTTGTGATTCTGTGTCGCAGTGTATTTAACGTGTGGCCCAAGGCAAGTCTTCTAGTGTGGCCCAGAGATGCCAAAAGGTTGGATACTCCGGGGAGATGCCCATTTCAAAAATGCAGTCACAGTTTCTAAATATGAGAGCTTTGCCTTTTTCCTCACCAGAGAATGGGAGGGCTCTGGCAGGCGCTGTGAGTGACCTTCATTCATCTGCATTTCTTGCAGCGCTAACAAAATTGTTCCTGAAAAGTAAGGCCCAAATGCAGAAGCTCCATCTTACTTATCTTTCATCCCTAGGACCTAGCACGATGCCTGCATCATACATTAGCAGATGCTAAATGAGCGTTTGTAGAATGAATAGTATTCAAGCCAGCTGCCCAGACCAGCGCAGGCCAAATATGTGATTAATTTTAAGTTCACTTTCAAGTGACTTTTCTAATTCAGTTTTCACATTCGTAGGCTTAATATCCAAATTACTTTCTTCCATTTTTTTTAATCCTCACCTGAGGACATGCTTATTGATTTTAGAGAGACGGGAAGAGGAGAAGAGAGAGGGAGAGAAACATCGATGTGAGAGAGAAACACTGATTTGGGTACCTCTTGTACACGCCCCTACAGGGACCAAACCCACAATCTGGGCATGTGTCCTGACCAGGAATTGAACCTTGAGCTTTCAGTTGATGAGATGACACTCCAATCAACTGAGCAACACCAGCTAGGGCCCTTCTTCCATTTTTTACTGGACATGTGAGAGAATTGATAGAAACCCTGACTAGTGCATTTGGAATACAAGTTACCCAAGCACCTTATTGAATGATGAATATAAAATACTGAACTTCACCAAAGAAGCATCTCTGATTTGTAAATGCTGAGACTCTTCCCTCGAGAATAGTATGAAATCATATCATTGAAATTCCTCATTCCTGAATTTAAAAAGTGCTATTCCCCTCAACTACAGTAGAGCAAAGTTTCAGCTATTAACAGATAGCTGAACTCTTGTTAATACTGTGTGAAGCTGATAGGAACCCAGCGGGGCCTCGGTGCTTTGAGACTCTCATTGCAAGCGGAACTGTTCTTCCAGCCCCAGACTCTTGAAGCAGGAGTTCAGCAATGATGGTCGGTGAGCAAAACAGTGTGGGAACTCGCACGAGAAGTAGCCGTGTGGCGCTGACAGTGTGCGAGTCACAGTCAGGAGCCGTGAACGCTGCGCCTGTGTTGTATCAGATACGTTACAGGTGACAGCCACTCTATTACGTTTAGGAGCCAGTGGGCCCTGGGAGGCTTGGCTTGACAACAGATGTTAGATTTTTAAAACACTTTAAAAAAAATAGCCCTATAAGAAATTCATAGAATGGATTTTTTTTTAAACCTAGGAAGAGCCAACATAAATAATACATAGAAAATAGTTCCAAAACCAAATAGTAATTGTAGAAAAGGTTGATATTTTAGGAAAGAACATTTTGACTCATTATTCAGGATATGCCTAAAGCTTAGGCCATTATCATTTGACCCACAGATGTAATCCCCGAGCAAGGCAGAGCCTTTTGTTTTCTTCACCGCCTCTTTTAAATGCAGTGCACCTCTTTATAAGCTGTTATTGCTTCAGGTTCCCATATTTGTAGCAAAACCATCGAAATTTGATTCACTTTGTACTGAAGCTCAATTTCTGTGGAAAATTCTTCCCTAAATTAGTTGGATTTTTTTTCTATGTAATAGAATTAAAAGGGAAGGTTTTTATTCAAATAAGAGCATATTGTCAACCTTTGCTTTCATGATATATAGCCGTACTTTTGTGGCTATTTAAATAGCGGAGAGGTAACTACTTATTTCAAAATATTTTTTACACCTATTTCTTTCACAACATCTTACTTGCTATGGGCGTAAGTTAAACTGGACTTACATTCAGGTTAGTACCAGTACCCTAATAGCTATCATGCATCACTATTTCATCTGGGCAAATATTGGCTGAGATTTAGCATATCTGTTGGACCAGAAATATCAATTTATCTAATGACTGGTTTACAATATCTCAATGGAATATTGCTTTACCCCTTAAAAAAAAGTCAGTATTCTTTGTCAGCACCAAATTACTCATTAGCCTAAACATAAAATAAATACAAGGAAGCTTGGTATATCTGACGGGGGCAGGGGCCAGCTTTTACCCTTCTACTGCCCCATCCCCGTATCTCTACCACCAAAGTACATTTCATACAAGGGCACTTTCCTGGAAAATACAACATGTAAAGTTAAATGGCTATCAGTGTATCTAAAAAAGTAATGATAAGTCCTAACACACTCATAATACTGGTTTCTGATCTATACTTCTTCTATTTGTCATTTTCCTTTCCTAAAATAATAAGAAGTTTGTTGACTAACTATTTCCAGCGATCTAGTACTAATGCGACAGTAGTTGAAGAATGAATGTCACAACAGGGTTTTGTTTTGTTTGTTTTCCAAAATTCTTGGCAGGCAGGAATCACGTCTCCCTCGCTGTGGTAGCTCCAGCGTCTAGACAGTCCCAGGCTTATAACAGAATGTTCCACCCACGTTCCTCAGTCACTGTACTGCTTTGAACATGCAAAGGCTTGGTGTCGTACAGTCTTTCTAGGGTTATACCTGTCTTCCCCCAGAATGTTCTTGTTCTCCGCTCAGTTCAGTATAACAGTATTCTACTCTTTGCCTCTGGAAGTTGCCGGTTACGTGGCAGTGTCCTCTCCTGTCTCCGCCTCCATTCTTCTACGTCAAAGCCCGGAACCCGCTGGCCAATCTGCACGACATGCCTTGGCTATTGTATACGTTCGCCTTGACTCCAGTTAACAAAACTAAAAATGTTTTAGTCTTCTTGTTTGGTGGTGTGAATAATCATGTTTGTAAACTGTTGTTTCTGTTTATGAGAAATATGTATCTCTGAAAGGATAGAATGGTAAACAATGGAAAGGACTGGTTATATTCTGCCATGCAACAGGGATCTGCACTTTACAATACAAGCCTCTCAGATACCTTTTAATTAATGAAAAATTTTAGTGTTTTGGAAATAGAATTCCATTACAATCAATTTTTATGAATCTATGTATGATGGGGTACCTTATAGTATATGCTATTTTGAAACTTCCTTTGAGTTAGAGACCTTTACTTTTATACCATCTTAATGGTCCCAAAGCAAAATATCTTTTATAGCTAAGGAGACAAAACCTTTCTTTGCCTGTGTCATTGCTACTATCCTGCATTTGGCCGTCCTTTTTGTCGTAAATTAAAATAGATGATGGCTGTGGAGCCAAGTCAGTGATGGGAGCTAATTTAATGTGATATAATTGATGAACTCTAAACTGTCCCACTTTTCCGTTTGAAACACATTGAGTGGAGCTTAAAATTCTAGACAGAGTATTTTACACTCTTTGTCACATTGAAATTGAGTGACTCTTTGTGATAGAGAAACAAGATTAACTTTTTATCGATATTCCCATAGTTTCTGTATATTTGGCTGCAAAGCATTCAGAGAAATGGACTGAGCTTAATTATACTACTAGACTAGCAATTATAAAAGAAAGAGACAGAGAGAAAGAGAGATAGAGAGAGAGAGAAGAAAAAAGAAACCAGGGTAACATTAATTCATTTAGTTAAATGCTAGGAAAAGAAACTAATGGGGAAAATTGAGTAAAAAATGTTCACATGAAATGCTGGATTTGGGTCACCATGAATTTTATGACTTTTGGTGGGTCTAAATGTTCTCGAAGTAGCATACAGGTCAGAGTTTACAAGAGAAGAGGTCGCCCAGACCTCTCGGAGCGGTGGACCTCCTAGCCTCTGGCTTGCTGACAGAATTCAGTGGACTCTGAAAGATACTGTAGTTATTACTAGAAGCAATGTAAGAAGGCAAAAAAGAGCAGCTGTCCAGAAACTGCCATGGCCAGCAATATTCCGTTCAGTGCTTTTTTCCATTCGCTTATGTCAAAAAGCCCTTCTGCAGTGCACATCCCCAGAACTGTGCTTTCTGCTCACACAGTCGGTGTACGGCAGCTAACACGGAGGGACAAGGAAAAAATCAGGACTTTTTCACACAATATTCTCACACCTTTTCCTGTCTGGCAGAAGTGCTAGGGGCGACACTAAGGCTGCTAATCATTAAATTTGGCAGTTCGTAGACATTGACCTGAGATAGTGGGTCTCCTCTTTAACCGTGTGATTCATCCGTAGCATTCTCATGTTACAAACAGACCGCGGAACACTGAGAAAGTGGCAGGTTATAAACAGAAAATTTTGACCAGAAACATAAACATTATACAGCTGCCCAATGTGAATGGAACTGCAGATCCAAAGCAGTCTCGTTTGTGCAGTGTCTGCTTTCCTTTTGGTTGTGGTTGGCTTGTTTTGTTTTTTTAATGAGTAAATTATAGTGGCAATAAATCACATGGGCAACAAAAACATCCTTTAAAGCAGAGGTGTCAAACTCATTTTCACCAGGGTCCACATCAGCCTCACCGTTGCCTTCAAAGGGCTGAATGTAACTTTAGGACTGTATACATGTAACTACTCCTTAAACAGTTAAGCGAGAGCTCGGCACTGCCACTGGGTAGAAACAAGGTGCTGAGCCAGATAAAACAAGGTGGAGGGCCAGATTGGGCCTGCGGGCCTTGTGTTTGCCGCCTGTACTTTAAAGAAAGGACCATCTCGTGCTACTTGTAGGCTGAGAAGTACATCTCATAAGCAGTCATCAGCTACAGTCTGCTGAAAGTTTAGATTCCTCTTTCTGAAAAATGGTTGTCAGAAGACAGCCAAGTCCTTCCTGTTAAACATTGATGTTATCAGGCATAAGAGAACAGTTCAGGGCCAAGAAATTAAAGGGCTAATAAAATTAAAATGATTTATGGAATAAAGTAAATCCTTAAGGAATGGAACCTGTTGCCAAACTAAGTTCTAAAACATCGGTGCATGAATTCCATAAAGCGGATACATTTTTTTAAACTGTTGCTAATACCGGAAAAGGGCAGTATCAAGAGGAATGAGAAGCACTTTGATTGAGTCATACGTGCTGGTAAAGGTCAAAGACAAAATCAGGAGCAGGGTATGTCTACCGCTGTAAAAGCTCCCTCTTCCTCTAGCATCTGTACCTTTGTGCAGTTTTGGTTTTTGTTTTGTATTATTTTTTTTCAGTTCTCTCAGTTTCCCACCCCCCCTCTTTTTAAATTGTTGTTCAAGTACAATTATCTGCATTTTCCTCCCACCACTCCCACCCACCCCAGCCATTCCTGCCTCCCACCCTCAATCCTACTCCCCTTTGACTTTGTCCATATGTCTTTTATACATGTTCCTTGATGACCCTTCCCCCTTTTCTCCCTATTATTCCTTCCCACTTCCCCTCCGGTTACTGTCAGTTTGTTCTTTATTTCAATGTCTCTGGTTATATTTTGCTTGCTTGTTTGTTTTGTTGATTAGGTTTCACTTACAGGTGAGATCATATGGTATTTGTCTTTTCATCACCTGGCTTATTTCACTTAGCATAATGCTCTCCAGATCTGTCCATGCTGTTAGGAAGAGTAGGAGTTCCTCGTTTCTCTCTGCTACATAGTATTCCATTGTGTAAATGTACCATAGTGTTTTGATCCACTCATTTATGGATGGGCACTTAGGTTGCTCCCAACACTTGGGTATTGTAAGTTGTGCTGCTACGAACATTGGGGTGCATGGGACCTTTAACCACCTCCATCATTATTCCTTCTCATTACTTGTCAGCTGCTCAACTTCTGAATATTTATGTTTGTTGTATTTGTAGAAGAAAATCAAATGATTATCTCAGAGACAGAAAATTATATATCATTTATGATTTACAAAATAATTTTAGCAAACTGGGAATGCAAAGAGATGTCCTTTAATAGATAAAATGTATCTACAGAAACCCAACATACAGCAAACATGGAACTCAGTGGAGAAATATGCAAGCACACCTTTTAAAATCGTCAACAGGGGAAGGATACCCTCTACTCCCACTTTTGTTTAAGATTATACTGGTGCCTCTAGTGAGCTCAGTAATTCAAGAAAAGAATTTAAAGGTATATAGATCACAAGCAAATAAATACATCTTTCATTTGTTTCATTGTTTACAAATTGTGCAATTCCCTTTATAGAAAATCTAAATGTATATATGGAAAAGTTGTTGGAAATATTTACAAGTTAGCAAGTAACCAGAAGTAAACTAAATACACAAAAGAAAAATTCATATTTCTATACATACACAACAAATAGTAAATGTAATTTTAAAAATATTTATAGTAGCAATAAAATATAACAAGAATAATTTTACATATGCACAAAAATTTTATGTAGAAAAGTTATAAAAGTATAAAATTTTATAAAGCTTAATTGAGAAACACTAATGCAGATCCAATTAAATGGAGAGAAATATCTTTAGGATAGGGAGATTCAGTGTAGTAAAGCTACCAGTTCCATTTGAATGGATACGTAGGTTTAAGGAAGTTCTCGTTGCAACAGGTTTTATATAGACCATAAAAAAATAATTTAAGATTTGCATAAGAGCAAAGTATTGAGAATATCCAAGACACTCTTAACAAAGAAGACTAAGATTAGATTACTTGTCTTTCAGGATTCCAAGCCATAAAGCTAGAGTAATTGAGAAAGCATCATAGTTTTGCTAGGGATAGATAATTAGATCAAAAGAATAAAATAAATGGGCCAGCAAAAAACTCACACATATTTGGAAGTGATGTGAGTCAGTGCAAATCACTGGGTGTGAAATAAATAAATTATGGCGTTGCACAACAATGTGGATGTGTGTTAGAAACAGAAGTTTAAGTGAAAAAGCATTAGCTGTAAAGGACTATTCACAGCTAGAGGACATGTTTTATAAACATCTAAAAGAACAGAAGTGTTCCCGGTATTGGTTACCCTTGAAGAGAAATGAGACAGGGAAGGAGCATGTAGGTGGATGGACGGTTGCGTAGTATTCTCAGTTTTGAGTCGGGTGATGGGTTCGTAGATGTTCATTGTATCATGCTTCTAAATGAATAGATGTAACATGTATTGACTTATAGGTAAACGTATATGCGTATATATTATATATAAGATAAAGTAGTTTGTTTATGAAAAACTTTTAAATAAACTGATATTCAATAAATAAAAGAAAGAAAATCAAGGTACTCTAGAAAAAATGAAAAGGTTTGGGGGAATTGCCTTTCCAGAGACCAAAATTTACTGTGGTGCTTACTTAAGGATAGATCCCTTATGGAATTGAATGAAAAGTCCAGAGATAGACCCCACCTGAATGTATGCAAATATGTGGAAATTTTATTTTTGGCTTGACTTGCATATCTTTGGGAAAAGGATAGAATATTTAATAAATGATGGTACAACAATTGATTATCCATATGGAAAAAATGAAATAGGATCCCAACTTGTTCATGCATGAAACATGAACAGGTTATCAAATTTCATTTAAAGTAAAAAGCAAACATTTTTAGTTTGAAAATATATTATAGGACAGTATCTTAGGGTGTTTTGCCATTGAAAAATTCCTTCAGACTCAATAGTAAATAACATTAAGGAAGTGGTGGAAATATTCAATTACATTAAAGCTGGCAACTGCTAATCAACACTGAAAGGAGCATGAAAAGATAGATGATGTAACAAGAAAAGGCATTTGTGGGCATATTATCAACAAAGGATACAAAATATTTAAATAACTGCTATGAATCATAAGAAAAAAATAGTTCAAGTCCAAAGTCAGTTTTGCAGGACAGAAGTCAAGGTGTCAGGGCGCGGCCCCTCCAGAGACTCCAGGAGACAATCCATTTTCTTGCCTTTTCCAGCTTCTGTAGCTCCAGCCGTGTACTGCTCGGCTCCTGGCCCCTTCCTCCACCTGCACAGCCGGGAGTGGCAGGTCCCGCGGCAGTGGTCACACTGCCCTTGCCTCCCTCTGTAGTCCCGTCTTCCTCTGCCTCCTTCCGATAGAGGCGCTGTGATTATGTTTATAGATTGTCTGGCTAATCCGCGATAAATCTCCTCATCTCAAAATTCTTAACGTAGTCAAGGTCTGCAAAATCCCTTTGGCCATTAAAAAAAAGTTTCAGAGTTTCCAGGAATTTGGGTATTTGGGGGGAACAATATTCAGCCCATCACAAAACACTTTTTCTCTGCTGTGGCTCTAATTTTATCCATGAATTTATTTAGTACCAATATTGTCCTCACATGTTTCGACCTACTTCAAGCTTCCGTCATAGAAACATGCGAAGTGAAGACCTCTGGCGTGTGTCCCATTGACCACCAGATGGCAAACTTTGTCACTGTATTCTTAATCCTAATCTCAGCTAAGTTTACAGCCTTGGTGGCTAAGTATGCCAACTTGAAGTCAGTTACAGTGCCATGCAGTTTTGGGTTGCTGGACTTATATCATTCTAGGTCACTTCCGATGAGAATAACTGCACACAGTCAAGGTTTTTAAATTGTCTTCTGAGCTATTCAGGTAGCCACTGAAATAGAGAACTACTTTGTTTAGCTCACAGAGTAATTAAGTGTGTTTCCATTTCACAAAAGATTCTTCCAATGCTGTATTCACTTCTTTTTAGAGAAACTTTATGTATGTCTCCTCAGTTTTATTGAGCATATATAAATAATCATAATTAATACTAAAATGACTATTTTTCCCTAAATTATTTCATTGACTATTATATTAATTGTAATTATGTACATATAGAATTTCTCCTAGAACTTGCTTCATTAATACTTTTATCTCAGGCAAGCAGTAATCCTTGCCACTTTTATCCCGTAGTATCATGTAATATGTAATATAAATAATGGGCACAAATATGCCATCTTTCTAAAATACCCAAAGTTATTTTGTTATTTCTCTCTTGTTTCTGTCTTCTAAATCATATATTTTATGGTTACAGTTCAACCAATTCAGAGGCATCAGAGTCGTAACTGATGTTCTCCTTCTTTCTCTGTTATAAAAATTTCTATAGAAAAGTTGGGAAACTATAAATTGAAGGGAATTAAAATTCATATTCTAAAGATAAAACTTTCTTGTATTTCCTGTCAGGCATGATAGTATAGATATAGAAATAGATGTAGATTATATAAATATATAGATACATATTTGGGATTTTTTTACAGTGATCTTTTTTCCTTTGTACTTAATGTAAAATATTAAATTAATTTTATTGCCCCTCCCCCAGTCCATCTCTCTTCATCCCCAACCCAAAGTAAACATCATCCCAAGTCTTATTTCTATTAAATATATAATTTTATATATGGTTTATATGTGTGCATATATCTTATTCCGATTTTTATGTGAAATTATATCCTTGACATTTGCCAATGTCATTAAAAATCCTTTGAAAACATAATTTTAATGGCCATGTAATATTTTACCTTTATGATATTGCAGTTTGTTTAACCAAGTTGTTTCCAATTTTCACCATTATGAGTTATATTTTGGCAGGACTTCATAAATCTTGCTTTTATGTCTAATGATTTCATTAACATAGAGTCATAAAGTGGAATTACTGAGTCAGAGGATGGGTGCGCTTTTGATATTCTTGAAACCTGTTAGCAAATAGCTTTCCAAAAAGGCCAAAGCAATCAGCTTCTCTTAGTACAGTTACTGAAGTTTGTCATTAATTTAATTTTTGTTAATTCATTTAAAACATTCCTTGATATTTTCTGATTACCAGTTTATCTTATGAACCTCTTTTAAGTTATTTAAATCACATATACCAGAAGTTGATATAAAGCTGTAATTGTCCAGCCTGGTGTGCTGCTAGTGAGTGGCAAAGGGAAATAAACATTTGGGAGGGTTAATTTCTAAAGATGGAAGGGCTTATGGGTTGAAATTATAGGATGAAAATACTCTTTACCTATTAGCCTGGGGTTCTCTAGCTTTTTATTTTGAGTAGGTCAGAGTTGCCAGTACTGCAGTAGAAAGACAGTAAGAATAAAATAGAAATCTTGTCTGGAATTGTTCTCTGCCCTTCAGCAATTTTCATATGCAGTCTGCCCAGAAAGTATGTACTGTATTTCACAGTACTATCCAGCCATGTACTGTGAGAAATAGAGACATTTACTGAAGATACAAGATACAGGAAACATTGTACATAGGACAATGACACCTCAGTCCCCTTCAAAGGAGACAACTTGGGACCTCACACGGTTCTCCCGGTCACCATCAGCTGGCCCTTAGTATTTTCCTGAATCTCATCAATGGTCTGAAATCTCTTCCTTTTCAAAGGTGATTTTAGTTTTGGGAAAAAGCAGAAGTCGCAGGGTGCTAAATCTGGGCTGTCAGAGGAGCTGAGCCACCTGGGTGATCTGATGTTTCACCAAAAACTCTGCATGAGACAGGATGCCTGAACCAGTGCTTTGTCATGGTGAAGCTGCCAATCACCAGTTACCCATAGCTGTGGCCTTCTGAATCGTGCGCATAGTTTCTGTGGAGGAATGTTCAAGCTTAATGCAAAATTTGATGTAGATTCATTGCTCTACTCACTCAGTCATTTTGAATGTGACGGCTACACAGTACACAAGCTCACTCAATGGCGGCACCTACCGCCCCCACTGACTGGTACAGTGAAGTTGTTATTGTTCATGCATGGACATTCCAGGCCACTCTCCTTGGCTGCCAGATCACATCGATGTCGTGCCAACTGTTCTCGTTATGTTAACAATGGCTGGACTTTTTCTGGACAGTCCCCATTATGTTTTTGTGACTTATTGTCCCCTGAGAAAGTCGGAGACTGACCTCACAAGGTACTTACGAAGACACAATCACTTTTCAAAGTGTGATACTGTATGACTTAAATAATTATTGTTTGAATAGAAAGGTATATCAATAGGCGATAATGAAATACACATTGAAACTTTATAATTTCTCTCTTTATACTACTATTCATTTGACAGGGTTAAGAGGTCTTTTTATAGTAAGAGGGCATTATTTCCCATGACATTTTATTTGGTCTTCATTTGTTTGCACTAAAGAAAATCTTGCCAGATTTGATTCATTGTTCTCTGAAAGGTGTGTTTTCATCATTTCCAATGAAATGTTTTAAGTCAGCAATATATGGTAAATTATCATAAATGTTATTGTAAGTTCAAGCTGAAATGTTAGCAAGAGAATTGCTAAAGGGTAGCATTTAAACTCTTATTGGGTCTGTGTATCTGCTAATGTCTATGGGATATATTAATTAGACTGCTGATTTTACAGTAACTTCTAACTTGAATTAAAGTATGGCATTTGGTCTCTTTTTTTGAGCCGAATACAACATTTAAACTAGAGTAACATTTGCTTAGTTAATCACCTCATTTTTTTGAAGCAAGTTGGCAATGATTTGGGAAAATACAATAAATTATAATTGTTTACTCTGTGTTGAAACTGTAGCATTCAGTGGATTGATTAATAATTTATACTACATCCTTTACTTTTATTATTGATGGAAAGAAGAATTGGTTGGAAAGTAGCAGAGACCAATTAAATTTTCAGACTCATTTTAATAATATTTATAAAAATGTATCCCCTTTCCAATAATCCAATAATTTTTTTCGAGGCCTTCAAATTGTCCATGGATATAAGGTAGTTTCTTCATTAACAAAGCCTTAAGTAGCAATACAATAGTAAAATTGTTTTGGTGTTTGTTGGCATGTCACTCATTTGCATAGCATGCATGTCCAGATACTATATGTTACAGTGTTAGGTGAACAAAGCCTATGGCAAAGAAATAGTTGGTACAACTGTTTTTCAAATACTGATATCATAAACTTTTTCTAGTGTGTTTGAAGAGTAAAAGCTTATTTGGTGGTTACTGTACCTAAAAGGGAATAGAAAAGGCAGATGAGATAGTTCGAGAAATTCCAGGTGAAAGGAACAAGAAAGAAAAACAATGTACATAGAGTCTGACATGTGAAAGGTAGTAACACACAGGGATGCGTAGATGAAAGGAAAAGGGCTTTATTTATTCTCATAAAACGGAGTTGTGAAATAAAATAATTATTCTGACCCAAATTATTATTTCATCAACATAATATACATTGTCCAAGCCCTGCCCACCCTTGAAAGGTCAGCCGTACCTCACAGACTTCCTCGGGCCGTTAGCGCCCCTCGAGCCCGTGGAAATACTGCCTTTTTCTGAGATCATGGCCTTTGTTTATGCCGCTTACTTGACAGCTGATCACACATTTGCATTTCCGACTTATTTTGTCATTAAAATCTTCATATTTTAAATTGCAATTTGAAATAGAGTATCAGTCTAGAAAGCATACACTCTGACTTATTTCTTGCTAGTGTCCAGTCTCCACAGACAGAGCAAAGCATCTTCATTGTGGAGGACTCTCAGTTTCCTAGTGACTGATTGAGTCTAATAGACTATTGGAGGATTTTTCACCAAAGAAAGTCACTCACCCTATAGTAAGAGAAAAATAAAATAAAATAAAATAGCATTGGAAGCACTGGGGGACTTGGCCATGTGATAGCCCTGCGATGGAGAATCGGTTCTTGGGAGCCAGGGTAACAGCAATGTTAAGGGGATAGTAAATGGAGACACATCCATGAGTCAGATTATTTACCTTTTAGAGATGGTATTTGGTTTTGTTCTAATGAGCACTGCACTTGATTCAATTCCAAACATATCCCTTGAGCTGCAAGTGTGTGCAGTCGTAATTGCATGACCTGTGATGAATGGTCTTTGTCCCAAGACAGATTACCAAACTGGCACCAAGTCAAGGCGGAGTGAGTGTGAGGGAACAGAAGCCATCTGGACATCTGCTAGAAAGCACTTTCTGCTGAAAGCTGAAGATATGATCAGTTCTGGACTTTCTTTGCTGACAGCTACAACTCTCAGAAGGTTGAGAGAACAGTGAAAAAAAGCTACCAACCGGGCAGGGGTGTGGAAGTCCTGAGAGAAGGAAAATTGACTGTGTCATTTCAGAGTACATAAAAGTAAGAAAAAGGAATACACGAGTCTGAGGTAGGCTTATGTATACCCAAGATTTTAGCTAAATAGATTTCAAAGTGTTTATAGAAAAGCTATGTTTGACCAAATGGCATGAGAGGCTAAAATGACATTAGGTATCCTAATTAAACATTTATTCAATCATTTATAAAGAAAGCAGTGGTGTTAGTCTAAAGCTACAAGTGAGTTAAGGTTCCAAGACTGAGCTTTTGTTTTGTTAGGATAACTTGGCTGATACAGCAAGGGCATCCTGCAGATACAATAATGCTTGCCTTCAGCAAAGTCTTTAACAATGTCTGGTGTGTTTTTTTGAATTGGATAGAAAGATGAACACTGGGTAATAGTATAGTTATTGTTGGTGGTTTCTGAAGGGGAAGGGGGTCATTAGCACTCTTTTCTCTGCCTGGATTCTAGACATATGTGAACTAAAGAATTAAATGGCTTTGGGTATATAAACCTATCAAGCTTGCTAATTATGAACTCCAGAGCTAGGCAGATTTTGTCACTTGGCATGGATAGTGCTCAGCTGGGGCATGATTTCCTCAGAGGAGGCCTTCCCAGATAAGAAGTTAGGAGACGAAGGATCACAGTAGGATCCACTTTATCTGTGGGCAGATTAGCTTCTAGAGGAAGAGAGACAGACCTGAGTTGAAGACACCCTGATTCATCAATAGGGTAAGTCATTCCACCTCCTATAGTCAACCACGGCAATGGCTGCACACCCTGCGGAGTAGACCAGAAGTTTGCCAGGGTGTCTCAGTTCCCACCTTCACAGTTCCGATCACCACTCTTTGGGTGTTCTGCTGGCACCCATGGTGGTCAGCTTTGATTTTACACCCAGAAAGCTCTGAAGTGGATTAGAACAGTACGTATATCAAATCTACTTCAATAATACTCAGTACCTAAAACTAGATATTTCTTCCTAATCTCTTTACAATCTCAGATTATGACTACAATTTTCTACAGCCACATTAAATAACCCATTAAATACTAAGTACTAAAATACTAAATTACATCAAATAATAAAAACTTAGAGATAAATAATAAAATTCCAACAATATAGAAATTCTCAAATTGAATCATGTCTCCTTACTTTGTCAAAGTTTTGGGGGGAAAATCACCAAAGTTTAAAAGATTATATGTGTTTTTAACTTGAAATCATAAGTAAAGTCCAAAATAAAATTAGTTTGCCTTTGTGAGTTAAAAAGTCTTCAAATAAATTCCAAAAACTATTCTTTCAGAATTCTTGTCTTATTTAGTCTCAGCCAGAAGCATTGTTCATTCACAGATTTGAGGTTTTCTCTTCCCACCAGATCCGAAGTACTTCTTCAGGGGAAGGTCTAGGGAGGGTATGTTTTGGATGAATTTTTACTATAAAAAAGGTTGATTTCACCAGCTTTGAAAATAAAGTGTTCCTAATCTGCCAGCGAGGGGATATCTTAGACCTGTTTTCTCCCAAAGCGGATATGTGGATATAGCGTATAAAAATAAAGCGAATGTTTCTAAACCCATATGCCTTATCTGTTCTGTGTTCTCACATCACTATATGGAGGAAGTCCTGGAATATAAACAGCAAAATCATTCTCTTGGTGGATTCTGTGTTTTGCCTTGGAGCACTAGCAAGTGAGGGAACTCACTGGCTTTATTCTTTTCTGTGCCATCAAGTGGCGTTGACTGGCCAAGAAAACGGAAGAGGAACTCAACACAAATGCCACTCCGGGGAGAGGTGACTGTGTCAGCTGCAAGTTCAAAGGGTCAGAGAGAGTTCTGCATTCAAGCAAGAGTAGGCTAAAAATAATTACAACAGCCACCAAACATGAACTATGAAACTAATTCAATGTGAAGTTCTTCATTTAAATTTTAAACAATTATACTCAAAGAAGTGTTAAGTAGGGTACACTTGTTTTGATCAAAGTTCATGTGAGAAAGACCTGGAATTGTTGATTGGGTCCAACACCAGAGTGTTTCAAAAATGAAACAAACAAACAAACAAAAAACCTATTTTAAAAATGCCTGTTATTTTAGAATACATTAAGAAAAATAATTCTAGCCCTGGCTGGTGTAGCTCAGTGGATTGAGCGCGAGCTGGGAACCAAAGGGTCCCGGTTCGATTCCCAGTCAGGGCACATGCCTGGGTTGCGGGCCAGGTCCCCGTGAGGGCCATGTGAGAGGCAACCATACATTGCTGTTTCTCTCCCTCTCTGTCTGCCTCCCTTCCCCTCTCTCTAAAAATAAATAAAAATAAAATCTTTAAAAAAAAAAAAGAAAAATAATTCTACAACCTGTGCTAGTCAGATCTTGTCTATAATATTGTGTTCATTTTACATTTTAAGAGGGACATTGGAAGAATGTTGAAAACCTTGTTGCATGAGAAACCATTTTGTTCTACTCACGAGACTACATGAGTAAGTTCCTTGAGGACAGGACAATGTTCCTTATCTCAGTGTCACTGTGTGACCCTGTTCTCAGAACACTAGAGTTCCCAGAATATTTGCATCAATAATGAATGAACAATGTAAGATACTGGAATTGTTTACTCTGAAGACATGAGAAAAGTTTCAAATATATAATATATATTTAAAGGAGTTTTAGTAAATGAGAAAAGAAGTGTCCCATTTAACTTTACTGGTCCAAAAAGAGCCCAAGAATAGGTTTTCAGTCAGTATATTGAACTTTTTAACAATGTTATAAATCTTTGGGAAAAAAGACTGCCTTGCTAAAAAGTAGTTCTTTTGCTATATTTATTTGAGGGTGCTGGATCACCATTTGTCAGAAAAGTCTTAGCACTTCTGACCCTGCTTTAATGGGAAAATTGAACTAGGTAACCTCCAGGTTTCCGTCCAGCTCCGAGAATGAGTTACTCCAATGAGTCTGCTATGATCATTGATTTTCTTACATTCTGATTTTTGTGATTTAACACACTGTTCCCAGTATATAAGAAAGCCAATTTGTATCAGTCAGGTGTAATCCATGCTGCTTTCAAACTGCCCTTCAGATTTAAAATATTTTTAAAAATTGAAATTCGTTATTAAAAACAGTTTTCTTCTTTCACAGAAGATTGAAAAATAACAGTGAATATTAATCGATTACACGGATTACTCAATGGACAACACAAGTACCTTCCAAATAAAGACTTAAAAATTTGTAATTAACAGATGTTCTGTTTCCCAGAGAAACATTTCAGACAAGAATCATTTCTGAGTTTCTCAATATTGAACTAAAAATGCCTCTGTTAGCTAATAGCAAAATAATCACATTTCCCTTAAAGGAAAGAAATAGTTTTAAAATATTAAGATGAAAATGCCAGTTTCGTAGTCATTTGTGTCTCCAGGAGGACTTAAGTACGTCTTGAAGAGCTACCAGATCATTGTCACAAACTACCTAAATAATCAACATGAACCCCTCGCACACGGAATGAAAAAGCTAAATGGATTATGTTGCATTTAGAATTTCTTAACCTAGAAGGTCACGCGCTGTGGTTCAGAAATGGATCTTGTGCTTTGTATGGATTCCCAGAATCAGGGAGAAAAAAAAAAAATCTTTCTTTAGTAAATTAATTCTCAAGGAGTGAGGGAGAAACTCCTGAAGGGTTGATCTGAGTTTTATCGTGACAAGAGCCTCCAGTCGTAAATCACTGGCACACAAGCTGGAGCAGATGTGTCCTTTCTATTGTAATCAGCTGCTTTTATATTTCCACTCGTCAAGGTTGACTTGATCATATCATGCACCTCTCGGATGTCATCGACATTAATTTGCTCTTCTTGAGAGCAGGACATGTATTTCTCTTACAACTTAGGCCTCTATCTTGGGCAAGTAATATGTTCCACAATAGGACTGTGAGGGTATTCTACATGGGAAAAACATTTTTTTTTTCAAGCGCAAGTTTCAAAATTTGAAGTTATCCAGCTTTCCATTTTGCTCTTTGAGGAGTAATATTAAGTATCCATTCTGGGGATGTAGCTTTTAAATGACCTTTTCAGTACTCATCCTTTTGTTCATTTTGATTTGCTCAGATAAATTACAACCACCTGGCCTTTTGTATTAAAGAACGTTACATACAAAATTGACCTTTTGATACTTATTGCATTTGCGATTAACGGCTGTTGCCGTTTTCTGGGTTATGTCTTAAATAACTTTATTTGGATGGTAAAGCCTATTTCTTTCACCTATTTGTTCCAAACTCTTTCTCACATTATAGGAATGGACTCTCTAAGCAATATAAAGAGAAATTATGTTTTAAAAAATAATGAATATGATTCATTTGGATCCCGTGGTGCCTGGTAATTTATAGGTGTTATTTCAATTTCTCTTAACCTTGGACCATTCTGCTCCTTGCTGCCTTCCTGAAATGGCTCAGCCATTTCTCTGTTTCTTGAAAACTTCCAACTCTGACTTTGTGCTTGCTGTTCCTTCTGCCTGAGATGTTCTTTTCTGGCTTGTTTCATTTACCCAATATTCCAGAGTTACCCCACAGTTTCTGGCCTTTGGGTATTTAGAGTGGGCTGTGTGACTCTTACAGAAAATGATAAATGTCACTTCTGGTCTGAGGAATGAAAAATTTCATACAGGATTCACTAGTTTTTTTGTTTTGTAATTTTTATTTTTTATTTTAGAGAAAGGGGAAGGGAGGAAGAAAGAGAGGGAGAGACACACGGGTGTGACAGGCACCAGCTGGGGCAGGATTCACTAGTTTCTTTCCCGCAATTACATTCAAGCAGGCCTTGTGTTAAGGTAACAGAGCATCTAGATCGCTGACGGGGAGTTACCTGGTCCTAGAGAAGACTTTCTATGAGCAAGAAATACACTTTTGTATGTTAAACTTCTGAATTTCGGAGGTGTGTGCCTGCCTATGCAGACTGAGAATTCAAGGATTCAGGTCAACTCTCATTTCCCCAGAGGTCTGGGGTCACTGTGAAGCATTTTCTCCCACCACTGCATCTTTCCCCATCCTTTATGTTTCCTGCAGTGATTTCTTCTGTAATATTTTTATCTGTTTATATAAGAATATGTTGAACAAACAAGACTTCTATGTGCTATTAATTATGATTTTTAAGTGCTCAGCGTAATCTTTAAATTTGGCAATAAACACGTCATTTTTTGACTTTTTGTTTCAATTTCAGTAAGTGCAAACAAAACAAAATTAAATACTCCCCTGCAGTGGTCTGTTGTATTTCCTCTTGCTCACCGGGAAGAACGGTCTTGTATCAAGCAATGGCTGAGTTTTTGACTATTCTAGATGAATCCATGCTGGATGATTTCTTTCCTCCGGAAGTGAGATCATTTTTGGCAAAGTCTAAATCAGTGATGCCATCTATGTCAACAAAGAAAGGATTACAAATCCAAATTTTAATTTAAAAATTGCCTGGAGCAACCTTCAAAAAAATTCTGCAGTATCTTTACACACTGTCTGGTTTTGCCCACAGAGAAATAGGTAAGGCTTTGCTCTTTTCAAACCCAGGCTACATAAATAAGTACAGGCATACCTTGGAGATATCATAGGTGTATTTCCAGTTCACAGTGGTGAAGTGAATACCACAATAAAATGAGTAACACATTCTTGTTTTTTTAGTACATATACAAAAAGTTATGTTTATACTATACTGTAGTCTATTAAGTGTGCAATAGCATTATGTCTAAAAATAAACAATGTGCAGACCTTAATTAAAAATACTTTATCACTAAAAAGTTCTAACCATCATCGGAGTCTTCCATGAGTCGTCTTTTTGCCGTTGGGAGGTCTTGCCTGGATGTTGACATTTGCTGACTGATCAGGATAAGGCTGGCAGGACACTGGGGTGGCTGTGGCAACTTCTTAAAATAAGAAGCATTGACGTTTGCTGCATTGAACGATTTTACCTGTAGTCAAAATTTTTTAAAAAATGGAATCAGTGTTCTTAAAACATGCCACTGCTTTATCAACTAAGTTTTTGTAACATCCTACATTTTTGTTGTCATTTCAACAGTCTTCACAGCATCTTCCCCAGGAGTATAATCCATTTGTAAAGAACAACTCTTCCTCTGTTCCTTCCAACGGAAGGTTGTAGCAATTCAGTCACCGCTGCTAATTCTCATTCTCTTGCTGTTTCCACCGCCTCTGCAGTTACTACTTCTGCTGAAGTCTTGAACCCCTCAATGTCATCCATAATGGTTCTTCCAAACTCCTGTTAATGTTGACATTTTGCCCTTTTCCCAAGCATCACAAATGTTCTTCAAGGCATCTAGAACCCTGGATCCTTTCCGGAAGGTGTGCCCAGACCTGCCAGAGCACTGATTGTCCAGGGCAGCTCTAGCCGTATGAAATGTAGCCTGGAAAAAGGTCATCTAAGTAACCTAAACACAACGGGATGACCAGCTGCTCCCAAAACTACTAATATCACCTACAAAAACCCATCCAGACTGGAAGCTTAGAAGCAAAGGATGCCCAGTGGGCTAAGTAAGAGTGTGAGAACTGTGCCTTGCAGGTTTAGTTACATAAAATGATAGAATAGCATGCTTTCCTAATTAATGATACCAGATACGTTGCTGCTTCTCTTTACTTCCTCACACCATCCTAGCACCAAAATAAGAAATTGATTGTTAACTTATATTACTCTGTTAAATGTGATTTCGTTAGTAAGAGAAATGTTCTTTTCATGAAGTGTTGTTTAATCTTTCATTCAAATACTTTATTCACTTTATAATGTAAGCTCAAAATTAATGATAAATCATTTTGATTGCTCTTTTTGTACTTTTCCAAAAACTTAGGAGTATAATTTTTATTAAAAATGTGAATGGAGTATGATGACTTTATGGCAGTTTTTCCTAATCTTTTCAGTATTGCAATAAGGTAGATGAGGAGCAATATGAAACTTGATGTTGATTTAAAATACAGGTTCACAAAATTGTTCCATTCTAAAAAAATCAATATCCACTTAGGAGGATAAGCTATAAATTCTAAAATATTAAAGGACACATAATAGTTTTAAAGGCTAACCCGTAATTAAAATCAGTTCTATCCTAACTTGCCTTCACTCACACTCAGATGATGCAAAATTTTATCCTTTAATCCACTCATCCCTCGTTCATTCTTCAAAGACTGTTGACAGCCAACTGAGTGCTGTAGGGAGTCAAAATAAATAAAAATAGATTTTTGCATTGAAGAAGATTTCAGAGAAGCATGAAGATAGAGAGAGATAGTATCATACCAACAGTAAATAATTCATGACAAGGATGATCACTTCGAGCTTGGGGTGGAGTAGAAGGACATTTGGAAGGGGGAGAAAGGCGGGTAGAACCCAGACATAAGAGGAAGGAGATAGGAAGACAATTGGGAACAGAGTTAATTACTGGCTTGCTGTGTGTGTGTGTTTTAAAGGTGAATATCCTAAAGGCTATTAGAGGTTTGTATGTCTTTAGGGTCGTAACAATATGGCTAGTATGAAATATGGTGAATGCCACAATATTTGATGCAGTAATATTGAGTGGAAGAATTATATAGGTATACATTTGATAGAATTAATGTTTGCCATAGTTAAGCATGGATTTTTATATTATTTTTAATTTCATGATTTGTTTTGAAAGAGCTTTTGAATAGGAAAATAGTTATGGAGAACAAGCGTGATACTGAGAATGTCTCTTTAATTTTTAAATTTCTTCCCAACAATGTTTATGGCAGCATGATTATGATCTATTGTATTATGATAAATTTGTTCTCTTGGCTTTATCTTTCTGTTGAACAATTGGCGATAGCAGATTAGTTATAAAACAGCATCTGTCATATGGCTTCTTATGGACGTACAAAGTGTTAAACTTCATTTTATATAAAAATCATGATCAGCAAATAAATTATTTTTGAAAGTTCTTAAGAAAGTACTCTAGATTCTCCCAATTTGTAGGTTGAGTTCTTATCACTCTTAGCTGCAATTGGCAGAAAACAGTTCCAAATTTAAATTTATTTTACCACAATTATGACATTTTCCAACTGTCACACGAATTTGCGACATTTGCTAAAAGGGAGACTAGTAGAGCAAAATGTGCCGCTAGTGCAAAAGCAAATGGGCCTGTGGTAATTAGTGTGCTGTTTTGAAAGATAAAATCAGTGCCTGAAATTCAACATTGCAGTTGTCCCGACGAACGGTTAGTGAGTGTTCACCGCATGCCAGCCTCTGTGCCGAGCAGTCCAAGGGCGATCTCTCTATAGTCCCAGCCTCACATTGCTGCTGTTTCCTTTGCACAGAGAAAAAGAATGAGCATTAGAAAGCCCTGACAGGTAATTTGGTTATGGCCTAATAAGTCATGGGTGGAGAAACTGAGACTCCAAAGAAACCTGTGAGGTGTAGGTATAGACCATGTTAGTACCCCCACTTTACAGATGGGAAACATTGAGGCTTAGAGAAGCCTCAATAATTTAGTTAAACTGAAACAGCTAGTACGTGCAAAAACTAGTATTCAAGCACAGGTCCTTCTAACTCAAGTGTAGCTATATTGTTTGTCAGTATTTAAAATAAATTTTGACAAAATTTAAGTTGTGAGCCTGCTATTTACCCCTTCTTTGTTTTGACACTGAGGGGGTGCAATTTGGGAAGTAACACATACAGATGTCAGCCTGCGAGAGGGCAGACAATTGTTGAGGACACCGGGGGCCGGAAATTAGTAGCAAATAATGTTATCCTATTGTATTATTTTAGGCCATCATATCAAGGTCAGAGGGTCTCAGGAAAAAGCGATTTACCCTTCCTACATTTTACAGTCAGAACATTTACATTAATTTCCCAAAGTCAGAAAGTCAGTATGTCAGCCGGAGTCCTGGAACCAGCCCTGTGCTGAGTAACCTGGAGGAAATTCATTCAGCTATTTCCCTATTTGTGTCCTTTACTATGTACTACTTTCTTCCCTAATTACTTTTATTTTATCACGTCTTGTTTACAAACTACAGTGTTACCGGCCTGGGTAAGAATATTGGGTTTTTTTCCTTCTTTTTTGCAAAGAGTACTGTAGTAGGTATTCAATTCTTGAAAAGTGATGGAAACTCAAAGCTCAGAAGACAACCTGGAATCGTTAAAAATATTTTTATATTCTACTAATAAATAAAAAGATGATCAAAACATATGACTGTCACTGATTTTTCTTTATTATGAATCTTGGGGTCACAATAATATATTATATTCCAGAAAACTCTATTTTTTGTCAAAGATAGTGAATACAGACTATTTGTAGATTTATATTATAAGTTGTGGTATTGACTACTCATTAGCTATATTTTGTAGGCCTTTTAGATGTACGGGAAAAGTAAGATGAAAAAACGGAAGCTATCCATTTTGTTAAAAATCATGTAATTATAGAACGGGGAGGGTCAAGTCAAGGAACATGTATAAAGGA
>PVJI01005645.1:0-94313 GCA_004026765.1 Micronycteris hirsuta
TCCCCAATGCAAAATGGATTTGATTTTCTTCAAGGCATTTCTGCCTGGGGAAGATTTCTACTTACTGCAAATTGAAGTAAAGAAGAAATTGTCATTTTCACTTATAACAAAGAAAATGCTTCAGGTGGATGGATAGAAATACCCTTCAAACAACAGCCCTTAACTCTGCTGCCAAAATGAGAGGGATTGATGTTGACCCCGAGACCGTTGACTCTAGGTTTTCTCTGAAACATGCGTGTCCAAGGACTGACCATTTCTTCTTTATTACCACCCCAAAGAGTGCACAGACAATACTTAAAGTAGAGCACAGACCAAGAAAGTAGAGCACACCAGGTGACAGGTGACATCTTAATTTTTGCAAACTGAAATGAGCGCTTTTTTTGGTGGGGTGGGGAGAAAGAATGTCTGGTTGTTTTTTAAAAAATGTTCTTAGATGGACTTTTTTAGTATAGATGTGTCCCTATATGTCTGTATGTTTATGCTCAATTGCTTCTATTGCATCCATACGGCATAGGATAAAAATTATTGCTGGGGATAGTCTAGTCTTGTGCAGTCCCCAACTCAGTTTGCACATTAGAATCCCTTGAATAGCTTTGAACACAATTAGCCCATTCTTCTCTCTCCCTTCCAGATCCGAACCCCCACCTTGTCCAAAGGGAAATTGATTTTCCCAAGTGCTCAAGCTAGTAGTAGCAGTAGAACTTGAAGCCACTTATCCTGCATATTCAAAAGCAACTAAGTAAAAAGAGCTCCCTTCCTAACAAAGGACTTTCTTTTGCAGATTGTGATGGCCAATACCTGAGAGCTCTCAGTAAAATGAATGATTAAATCCTCAAATGCAAATTTGTCATTGCTCTTGGGAAAACAATTCCATCCATGGGTCCTGTTGCCCTAGATCAGTCATCCATTTCTAAATACAAAAGATACTATTGCTATTATTATTAGCAACCATTATTCAAAAATTTGTCATGGATGGAGAGATGCATAACCTGTATTTGGTAGGCCAGCTGCTCTGTTAATTTAGCTCCTTTTCCGAAGAAAGGAAACACAATACACTGTATTTAGAAAAAATAATTATCCATTACCTAATGCGTTTTTCAAAGAAACAGCCTACTACTACCTGACAATATGTGGGCTGCAGTAGAAATTCACCCATAGTTCTAATGGGGCCGGGCGCAGGAGACAAAGCCATATTTAAGAGAATATGGGGAAAGAATTAAGGTATCTTCCTATTGTTGCTATTAAAAGATACTTTTCAGAAAAAAGGTAAAATCGTGACTCACAAAGATATAACAATGAAAGCATGTCAAAGATTTTATTCTATTAAATCAGTGCAGGAACCAGGTAGGTGTGATAACTGATTCAAAAGAATCTAAACAGACTGAGTTATAGATCAGGAGTATTGAAAGAAGGGGCAAATGAAAGTAAAACTGAGTTTTCCGTGAAGGAGGGGGAAGCCAATTGGATCTCTGCTAGACAGGAGAGGATTTGCGTGAGTAAAAGAATTATTTGCATGTTGTTATCAGTTCCCTACTACTTACAGAGTGGTAAACACTGCAGAGACAATGAAAGACCAGGGTTAGGCAACCTGGAGAGGTGACCTCTAGACCATGCAGTTTTCCACTGAAGCGCTTTCCTTCTCTACGTTATCCACGTGCTCTCCTGAAGTGGAAGCAGCGAGAATTCAGGTTCTTAATTAACCAGAGTTTTCAAACACAAAGAAGGCTACTAAGTTTTTAAGAGTTAAGAAAATTATCCTTTAGAGGAGAAAATGACTTCCAATGAAACATGGTCCATTGAAAGGCTAGGCTTGAAAACAGGGAGTCCAGAGAAGACTGGAAAATGATGGGAAATTAAGCCTGTAAATTATCCAGATATTCATCTCTTGATGCCAAACGCTGGAGACTAGATTGACTTTTTACAGTGTCATCCAGATGTTCAGCTTGAATGAAGCTGACAGTGGGTAAATCCAGTACTTGCTGGTTACCCATTTAGCTGCTCTGCAAACTAAAATGATCACATATAAATCACACACATATATATATATACTTTTGTAATATTTATATTACAACCTGTAGACAGCTACTGACTCTACCTGGTAAACGGGTCTGCCTCTCAAAGACCAGCTGGCTGTGACATGGAGAGTGGTGCACAGTAGCAATCCAACACACATTTGCCAAATGCATCAAGGTATTTCATTCCTAGGCAACCAAAGAAAGTTGCTTCACTTCCTGGGGAGGTAGGGATACTGGGCAAGCAGTTAACAAGCTTCTAAAAATGGTCTTGGAAGAGAAATTACTTTGGCCTCTGTGGGATTGGAATTAGGTATCTTGATTTTACAGTATTTACTCAGCTGCCATTTCTATGATCTAAGAATAAAGCAAAGCAGCTTGAAGTCTAACACCCTCGGTGTTCGATTACTTCCTAGCTTGGCGCATGCTGCTGCTAGGTGTATAAAGATCTGGTGACTCCACAAAGGAGCATATCGGAGGCAGGATTTAAAGATGGAAATCCATGTAGCCATTTGCCTTTTTGCTGCATTTATAAAATCAGCCATCTGGATGCTCTTTGTCCGATAAAATGATCCCTCCTGTGACTGTAGGCCTTTTCTTGAAGGCAGCATTTCTAAACCGTGTTCTGAGGAACAGCAGCTGTTAGTGGGTTTTCTAAGAAAAAGAGAGGACTGTCCTAAGTTTGGAAATGGCTGGGTGAAATTTAGTGATGAAGATTTCTTGACTGCAGGCGTCTTTCACTGGCTGATGCACAATGCGGATCTCCGCTGGCGCAGGAAACCTGCCTCCTGCTCTCAGTTCTGCCCACTCTGATGTTGACCAGTGTTTCTTCCACTCTCCCTTCGGCCCGCCTCTCTCTTTCACGAAAACTTTCCTCACTTCCGACACCAATTACAAACTCCTCTGTTATATTTTGTTGGTTGTTTTTTACATTTTAATTGGAGTATAATACACTCAGCCTGGTCTTCCCTACCCTCCATCATCCACATCTTCTCTCCCTCCCAATCCAACCCTATTTCCCTCCACGCACCCCTGATGCAGTTACATTGCTCTCCTTTATATCCTCATCTGTAAAAAGGGGATAATATGTACCTATCTCGTACAGTTTTTGAGAGTATTCAATGAGATAATGCCTATAGGGCTTTGAACTCACACCCAGTGCACCAGAAGAGCCTTATAAATGTTAGCTGCTATTATTGTTGTTGCTGTTATTATTATTCCTTTCTTGTGCCATATCTACCTTTCTTTCTTCCTTTCTGCTTAAATTTGATCCCATTTTTCCTAGATGGCAGGTCCACTCATTTCCCTGCTTCCCTTACTCCCTTTATGTGATATCGTAATTGACTCTCACCCTCATCCCTACCCCATGTAAAGGAAAGTGCAAATAAATGTAGCTTCAAGTCCCCAATGAAATTACTGTCTCCAAGCCCCTCCTACACAGGAACTCAGGAGTTGCCAAAGGTTCCAGCCACACCTCTTCCAGAAGCCCCCATTCTTTCCACCGAACCTCTTCTTTTGCAGAATTCCTTTTGACCTGTTACACTTTCTGCATCCTGTACAATATAATGCTTACTTGTCCTTGCTTTCTTTCCATTGAATGGGGGATTATCTAACCCTCAGCTGATTGGTCCTTTAGAGCAGGGACCAAGCCTTAACTTCACTTTTAATCTTACTCTACTGCTTAGGCCAGAGGTCAGCAAACTTTCTTCTAAAGAGGACTAGATGGTAAAATTTTAAGCTTTTGGGCCATTGGTCTCTGTTAAAACTATTCAGCTCTACCGCTGTAACCCCAGAGCTGCCATAGATGAATACATGAGCCAATGGCGTGGCTGTATTCTGTATAAATTTTATTTATGGACACTGAAATGTGAATTTCATATGATTTTCCTGTGGCATGAAATACTACTCTTCTCTTGCTTTTTCCAACTATTTAGAAATGTAGAAGCCATCCTTAGTTCATGGACTATGTAAAAACTGGCGGTGAGAGGGTTGGGCCTGCAGACTTGTGGATCCCTGGCCCAGACAAATGACAGATATGTAAAAGGTGGTCAGATCACAAGTGACTTTTGGATTGCTGTAGGAGGAAAATATTCTGGCTCTTATGTTTGGCTTCTCCCAACCATTACTCACCGGCTTTTTGCTCACAGAGCTTGTCCTATAGCTAAGGGCAATGCACTGTCCAAGAGAAGTTCGTAGGGTTTGTAGGTACTCATTTTGGAGGTTTACACACACAAGAGGTAGGATTATTTGCAAGCAACAAAAGTTGACTCTGGATAACTCAGAGGCTATCCAAGTGTGGGGAAACCCACTGATGAGACTTCAAATCAGCCAAAATTTAAAAAAGAAAAAGAAAGAGAAACTATAAAGATGCAGCTAAAGTACTAAGGATGAGTATTATTTTATGCAACTTTTATTTTATTTATGCCTATGTGTGATTGCAGATTCCAGGCCACTCTGTATATGTCTTGGTGTGGATCACATTTAAATAAGCTTGCAAAGCACAGGAAGCTTAAGAAGAAAAAAAGAGTTTATTGGAGACATGTAATCCTTCCAGAATCAAAGAAAAAGCTAAATAACCAGGCCTTAAAAGGAAGAGGAACTGTGGCAATTGTAAAGTTCCAGGTGGCATGAAGTTCAAGGCGCTGTCATCAGGCTGAATCAGCCCCGCTGATTTGCATTGCTGGGACACTGTGCTCAAGATTCAAATACCCAAGAGAGGACAGAGAGAAAATCTTTGAGTTAACCAGAGTTGATATATGTTGCTTGCAAATAAGCCTGCCTCCTACGTGTGAAAATCCTCAAAATTAGAACCTATAAAAGGCGAGCTGAATCCTACAAGATTTCCCAGATCCTAGTGCCTCCTCCCAATATTGACATTTGCAACTAAACTTGGGCAGTAAACCCTCCTGGCTACAGGACAAGCTCTGTGAGCAAAAAGTTCTGAATGGTGGTTATGGGGAGCCAATACAAGGTCAAAGCCAAACATAGCCAGAATGTAGAAAGTGTATGTTGGCTCAGCTGGATCAGTACCCAACTCTCGGCTAGGTGTACTCCCCCATGGAAATACAATGGAAGTGCCTTAACCAGAGATAGGACAACGGATGTTTGCAGAGTGAAATCCCTCTGCAGATGACCACGAAGGAGTGAAACTGTTTTTGCCTCTTCAATAAAAATAACTAGTGCTTTAATCTGATAATGCTCATGATTTTTAATGTTGAAGATTATAAAAGAGAACAAATGCCATTTAAAAGAATCCTGCTGCCCTGACCAGTGTCGCTCAGTTGGTTCCAGTGTCCTTCTGCAAACCTAAAGGTCACTGATTCGATGCCCAGGCACATGCCTAGGTCCCAGGTCAGGGCACATACGAGAAGCAACCCATCCATGTTTCTCTCCCTCTCTTCCTCCCTCCCTTACCCTGTCTCTAAAAAGAAATAAATACATAAATAAATAAGTAAATAAATAAATCTTTAAAAGAATACTGCCAACCTCAGATAACCATTGAGAACATCCTTTCAGTTCTTCCTCTGCCTTTCTTCCTCTCCTCTACCCTCCCTCCCCCTCACCTTCTCCTCCTCTGAATCGTGCTTCTAAAAGAGAGACAAATCACATTTTGGATTCTGGCCCCTTTTCTCACATGTCTTCTCTGTGTTAGGGTTCACTCCCTCCCTATGGACTAAAGAGAGAGAGTTCTTTTAGAGTGTGAATGGAGGGAGCCTTCAGGCAGAACTGTATGCAGCGCAGACCTGGTGAGAAGTGGTAGCTTAAGGGAAAGTAATGCTTGACAAATTAGATGTAACTCATAATTTGGAGATACGGTAATGAGGATAGGATGTAACAGAAAGTCTAATCTGATTTAATGAACATGTTTTGATTTCATTTTGTGTAAACAGCACTGCTGGCTACTGAGGAAGGAAAGGAAAACAAGATGAATAAGGCAGAGTCGTTTCCTTCAAGGAGCTCCCTGTCTAGTGGGGGAGTGAGTTACAAAGAGATAATGGCACATACCAGCACAAGGTAAATGCATGAACCAAGTGCAATGCAGACACAAAGGGAAAAAAAACAATTAATATGCAATTTTTAATTAGTTTGTTTTGATACGTTTTCATTTCACAAATGAAAGGGCATCCTGTCTACCTTACATTCCAGCCTCACCTGGGTCCTTTCCCACTTGGCTTGCTATGCTTTGAGTTCCTGGGGCCGGAAATAGTTCTGGGAACTTTTGCTGGATTCTCTCCTTGCTCACCTGGTGAACTCCTCCTTCTCACACTTTTAGGTCTCAAATATCAATGGCTGAAAAAGACTTTCCCTGATCGCTTACCCCAGGGCACACTGTTTTCTTTTCCAGCACATCATTATTGTCTGTTTTCCCTCAATTCTGCTAGAGTAGGGATTATGCCTCTTTTATTTGCTTAGCACTTGACAAGTGCTCAATTAATACCTGTTGAATGAATGAAAAAATAATGTGTTCAGTGAGAGAATATACTTGTTATAAAACAAAATTCAACTGAATAAATTTTAAAGCTCTTACTGGCTTTATTTAACAATTCATAAATCGGGCAGCACCTAATCTAGTAGAGAGAAAGGAGCACCAAAGAGCTGTACAAGGCAAGAGATTTTATAGGCAGAAGGGAGCAGAAACAAATAAGTTGTATTAGGCAAAAAAAGGGGGCTGGTTATTGCAAAGTTACTTTCCTTACATGGCATGGTAGGTGTTTGTCAGGCAGATGACTAAATAATGCTGATACGGGGATTCCTGATGGATTGGTTTAAGGTTCCATTTCTGGGAAAGTGGAAATTATGATAAAATCTGGGCTTGGTTAGTGTGACTCCATTTTTGACCTGTTGCCTTGTATTTAACATACTCTAATGAGAAAAGTGAGCAGAGGCTGCTTATTCCGATTAAGATAGTATAGGCTCTGACTTTTTAACAAAGGGAGATGCTAATAGCAATGCGGAATGCTGGATTGGATCTTGGAATAGAGGACATTAGTGGAAAAACTGGTGAATTCAAATCAAGTCTGTGGTTTAGTGAACAGTATTGTACCAATGTTAAATTTGTAATTTTGACAAACATACTATCATTCTGTAAGCTGTTAACATTGGGGAAAATTGAGTGATTGGTATATGGGAACTGTCTGTATTATTTTGCAACTTTTCTATAAATATAAAATTATTCCAAAATAAAAACTTTTATTTAAAAAAGGGAAGGATATGAGAAGAGGCAAACAACTCAGTCAACGAAACTGGCCAGTGCAGAAGCTCTAGGATATAAAGTGTGACTATTAAAGTCTTTTCCAACCTTTGTTTACAATTCCTTTTACAGCCAAGATGGAGCTGTAGGTAGACACACTGTGCCTCCTCGCACAATCAAAAGATGGACAACAACAAATTTAAAAACAAAAAGTAACCAGAACTGGCAGAAAATCAAACTGTATGGAAGTCCAACAATCAAGTAGTTAAAGAAACATTCATCCAGACTGGTAGGAGGGGCAGAGATGGGCAGCTGGGGTGGAGAGGACTCATGGCAAGGTGGCTGGTGTTCTGGGCAGTCCCACGTTTGCATGCAGATAAACTGGGAGGAACAACTGAGGGGCAAGACAGACCACATAACCCAGGGTTCCAGCATGGGGAAATAAAGCCTCAAAACCTCTGACTGAAAAAACCTGTGGCTGTTGTGGCAATGGGAGAAACTCCCAGCCTCACAGGAGAGTTCATTGGAGAGACCCACAGGGTCCTAGAATGTACACAAACCCACCCACCCGGAATCAGCAGCAGAAGAGCCCAATTTGCTTGTTGGTAGCAGGGTAATTGACTGAAAGCCAGCTGAGAGCCGAGCAAGCGGCACTGTTCTCTCTTAGACCACTCCCCCACATAAAGCATCACAACGCAACCACATGAGTTGCCCTGCCCTGGTGAATACCTAAGGCTCCAGCCCTTACTACGTAACAGGTATGCCAAGACAAAAAAAAAAATGGCCTAAATGAGAGAACATATCAAAGCTCCAGAAAAAATACAACTAAGCTATGACGATAACCAACCTGTCAGATGCAGAGTTCAAAACACTGGTAATCAGGATGCTCACAGAAATGGCTGAGTATGGTTGCAAAAGAGAGGAAGAAGTTAAGGCTATGCAAAGTGAAATAAAGAAAAATATACAGGGAACCAACAGTGAAGGGAAGGAAACCGGGACTCAAATCAACAATTTGGAGCAGAAGGAAGAAATAAACTTTCAAACAGAATAGAACAAAGAAACAAGAATTCAAAGAAATGAAAAGAGGCTTAGGAACCTCCAGGACAACTTTAAACATTCCAACATTTGAATCATAGGGGTGCCAGAAGAAGAAGAGGAAGAGCAAGAAATTGAAAACTTATTTGAAAAAATAAAGAACTTCCCCAATCTGGCAAAGGAAATAGACTTCCAGGAAGTCCAGGAAGCTCAGAGAGTCCTAAAGAAGTTGGACCCAAGGAAGCACACAGCAAGGCACATCATAATTACATTACTCAAGACTAAAGATAAGGAGAGAATCTGAAATCAGCAAGAGAAAAGGAGACAGTTACGTACAAAGGTGTTCCCATAAGACTATTGGCTGATTTCTCAAGAGAAATCTCACAGGCAAGAAGGGCCTGGGAAGTATTCCAAGTCATGAAAAACAAGGACCTACATCCAAGATTACTCTATCCAGCAAAGCTATCATTTAGAATGGAAGGGCAGGTAAAGTGCTTCCCAGATAAGGTCAAGTTCAAGGAGTTCATCATCACCAAGTCCTTATTATATAAAATGTTAAAGGGACTTATCTAAGAGAAAGAAGATCAAAACTATGAAGAATAAAATGACAACAAACTCACAACTATAAACAAACCTAAAAAAACAAAAGCAAAACAAACTAAGCAACAACTAGAACAGGAACAGAATCACAGAAGTGGAGATCACATGGAGGGTTATCAGCAGGGGGGTGGAGGGGGGAAAATGGGGAAAAAGGTACATGGAATAAGAGGCATAAATGGTAGGTACAAAATAGACAGGTGGAGGTTAAGAGTAGTATGGGAAATGGAGAAGCCAAAGAACTTATATGTATGACTAATGGACATGAACTAAGAGGGGAGGATGCTGGTGGGAGGGGTGCAGGGTGGAGGGGAATGAAGGGGTCAAAATGGGACAACTGTAATAGCATAATCAATAAAATATATTTTAAAAATAAAATAATTTTTGTAGAAAAAAAGAAATAGTGGTACCCCCATTTGAAATCATAATATAAAAAGAAGAAATATGAAATTCTTTAACTCCTAAAGCCTGACTTGATGCTAATTGAATAATGGCTAATCCTATTTTTCCAACACTACCAGAACAACTTAAGTCAGTCGAAGACTTTTACTAAGATTCTACTATTCTAAAAACTGTGGAGGTAATCTAAAATAATGAAACCTTGTATCTAGGATAAAAAAAACTTTGTCTTCTAGAAGAAGGTCTTTTGTGATCTGAACAGTTTTTTTAAATTCTCAAAAAAAGAGTTTTAAAAATTAATTTCCATTCCTTTATGTTGAAATGATAGGGGCATGTAGTATATATGTTTAAACATATTTCAGAAGTGCAGCTATACCCAAAGCAGACAACAGTATCAAAACTTACGGTGTCCTGCTAATACCTAACTGATTTTTTTCATTCTGTTTTCTACCTTATAATCATTATAAACCTAGCCATAGCTTGTGATTCGATATTAACTGCTTTGGTTGCAGAGTGGTGGAGCCTGAATGTGCTAACAAGCCCTTCTCAAATCAGCCTTTGGAGAGGACCAAGAAGAACTGTCACCTTTCCAGACCTCCCTGTCTCCCTGCATCAGTTTCTCTCCCCTGGCCCATATTAAATCACCTGTGTCTGGACCACCCCCACCCCCAATCCAATTAGAGATTCTAATCTCTAAGGCATTTAGGTTTATGACCCCAAATGACTTAGTGTTAAGCTACAAGATCTAGATTATACTTTGAACTTCCTGAAGGACTGAGCAGGGGAAATGGAAATCAGCAATCAGGAAATTCCATTTGGAAAGCCTCCTTTGAGCAGAGAAACCGTTCAGTTGGTGGGATTTGGTTAAAATGAGTATGTTGTGAGGAATCACTCTCACGGGCTCTGTAGCATTAACAATCTCTTGCAACAATGAATAGGGGAAGAGTAGAAAAACTGTCATCTGAAAAGAATATGCGAAATTGGGCACTACTGTCTTGGCTTGCAACCATCCTGGTTTGTCTGGGACTGTCCCAAGTCTATCATTGAAAAGTCTCATGGCCCAGGAAACCATCACTTGGTCACCCTCCCATCCCCTGTGGTAGGGAGATTGAGAGGGCTGAGAAGGCATTTGCTACGCAATGGCGAAGAATACATCTGGTCGCCCCTCCACCCTCCATATCCATGGTCAGGTACTGTGATGCTGAGAGTGGCTGCTGCCCCAGAAGAGAAACATATTTATTAAGAATGAGCTGGTATGTGGGCTGCATGGTAACTAAATTAACAGAGCAGTGCTAGTGGTAACTAGATGTTAAAACAGAAAACAGCTCTGTTTTAAGGAATACACCTTTGACACAGTATTAACCAACAAGGCATTTAACCTGTGTGATGAAGCCAGGAAGCCTCTGGCCTGACTTTGCCACTGTGTTCTCTGAAAGGGCTGTAGTTAACGTCTGACTATTCTTTGCAGCAATTCTGGCTAATCAAGTTGACATTTTCCTTTCTCTTCGTGTGGCTGAGACTTAGAGACCGAAGTAATTTAGTGGCATTTATTGCATAGATACTGTCAGTCAGCTTTTAAAAAGTGTTCATGAAGTCATACTCATTATAAAAACTCAAGCAATAAAGAATTGTAAAGAAGTGGAAAGTAAAAGCCATTCCCCAACTTCAAGCTGCCATCAGATTAGGTGTATATCTTTCCAGTCTTTTTTTGGAAATATATGAACATGTATTTTTTAATAAAGGGGATTATAGGATGTGTATTAAACAGAGCTTATTTTTTCTCACTCAAATAATGTATCATCACCATCTTTCTAAATCAGTAATATACAGAGCTATTATTTCATTCTTTTGATGGTTGCATAATTTTCCAATGTCTGGGGATTACCCAACCAATTCCCAATTGATGGATGTTTAGGCCATTTATCATATTTGCTCTTATAAATAATGCTACAATAAATATCTTTCTCATTTCTGCACATCTGTCCCATTATTTCCTTTGAATAAATACTTAAAAGTGAAATTGCTGAGTTATATGCATTCAGCTAGGTTTGGAATGTGAATGATACATAAGTGTGAATTCATTTTATGGGGTTCATTTTGAGACTAAATTAAAACTTCTGAAGGCAGAAAGAAAATGTCATTATTTGAAAGCAACATTGTAGTAGGGAGAGAAGAAGCAGATCGGGAATCAGAATACCTTGGTTCCAGTCCTCGTTTATCCCTAAATTAACTATTTGACCTCAACAATCCCCTTAACCTCTCTGACTCTTTCCTCCGGTTGTACGTTGTCTCCTGGGTCCTCCAAATAATTGACAGAATCATTTCCCACAATGAAATATGACTCCCTGCTTAAATCCACAAAGAGTTCACGATTGCCTTTAGGACGAAGCTAAATTCCTTAGGTGCCCAAGTAGCAGCCTGTCTCCCTAGCTTCCTCTCCCTTCACATGCCCAGTAGGACCTTCGATCCAGCTGTCCTCATGAGGGCTCGGAGTCTGTCCTGCCACCAAGCTTCGATTCAGGTTGTTCCCTCTTTCTGGAACCCTGTTTTCCACTTCTGTGACCAGCTAACTCCTGCTTATCCTTCAATAAATAGTTCAGGCATCCTGCTTTTTTAAAAACATTTCCTGACACAGGTTGAATAGCTCTCTCTCCTGTGGCTCCTGGGGACAGCATATTACCCAAGGCTTCCTCTGTGATGTAGCGCTAATCACACTGTATGATAAAGGCTGACTTTCTTGCCTGGGCCACTCCCATCTTCTGAGGGCAGAAGCCATGGCCTGTTTCTCTGTGAGTCCCCGGTCTCCACCACAGCGTCTGACACAGGTAGATGTTTGATAAATCTTTGTGGAACAAAACAACTCATCTGTCAAATAAGTGGTAAGATTCAGTGATACAAAATTCCGATGATATAAATACTACCAATCTTCCCTCCTACATTCTCACACTCATCCATTCACCTATCAGAGTTCATTCCATGTCCTTTGTGCCCAAAACTTAGTGCCACGAGCTGGCATAAAACAGGTGAGAAACACATCCATTCATTGCCTTCATGGGGCTAATCACACACAAAATATATATCATTTCCACCTGTAGCAAGTGTTCTGAAGGAGAAGTCCAGGTGGGGTTGCCAGATAAAAATACCCAGTTGACTTTGACTTTCAGATAAGTGACAAATAAATATTTTAAGTACAAGTATTTCCCATGCAATATTTGAGACATACACTAAAATTTTTGTCTTCTGAAATCAGAGTTAACTAAGCATCCTGTATTTTTTATTTGCTCAACCTGACAAGTGTAAGTCCAAGATGCTGTGAGATCACATGGCTGGAGGACCAGGCCTGGGGTAGGGGAGGGGGTCGGAGAAACGGTGAGATCTGTAGAACCGGCTTTACCCGGGAGAGGTGTCGGGGAGAGGGAGTGGCCCCCGGAGGAGGGAACAGAGTGAACAGAAGCGGAAAGCAGTCTGGACAGAGAATTTGAGAGAAGGTTCCAGGGGCTTGAGCACAGACATTTAATTCACTGGGATATGGAGAGAGGAGAAACAATCGGAAAATGAATAAATATAGCACGTTTTTAAGGAGGGTGTTATGCAAGTAAATGTCAGGTAAAGCGACTCAGGTTATTGATTCTAAGAGATTAGTCAGGGGAGATGTGCGCTGGACTCAGTCCTTCTGTTGCCAGATGTCAAATAATTCAGACATGGAGGCTGGTGCACCGGGCAGCACAAGATTCTTAAACCGTGCAGAGTCTTCCCCAGTGAGCCCAACTTTGCCTGTAAACATCAACCGCAGGGAGTTTCAAAAGCTGGAAAGCATTCTGGGAGGCCCGTTCCACTTAAACACAAAGCGCAGAATAACTGATCTGTTGGAGAGAAACCATTTGGGAAACCTTTTCGTTGACTACGAAGGCTTCATTTGTGACATGGGTGGAAAGGCAAGGTGAAGAAGATGAGTGAGCATCCTGGACACAACCTACTGCTGGAAACGAAGCGGGGCAGGCTCCCTGCACCAAACCTCAGTGACTGCGTCGTGCCTCTCCCCAGAGCTGATTTGGCCCCCCAGGGGACATTTGGCAAATCTGGAGACATTCTTAACTGTCACAACTAGGTTTGAGGGTTTGCTACTGGTATCTAAATGGATACAGGCCAGGGACGCCACTAAACCTCTTCCAAAGTACAGGACAGCCCCCCTACTCCCCAACAAAAACTTATTTGGCTCCAAGTGTCAACTCTGCTGAGGGTGAGAAATCCTGGGGTGGAGGGGAACTGCCATTCCAAATCCACTGAGAGGAGCGAGGTCCTAGCTTCCCATAGTTATGGGTGGCAGGGCCCTGGAAATACCTTTGAAAGTATTCTTTTAGCCACTGTTACAGCAGACGTGTAGCCGGCTCCCCACAGCGGGGCGGGGGTGGGGGCAGTGAGTGAGCCTGGGAGTCTGGCAGGAGGAAAAATGAGGTGAGGGAGGGGGCGTAAAAAGGTGTTTCTCTTTCACTACCTTTTCTTGCCTCATCATTGACAGCCTGACCTTGGCTTTCACACAATCTCCTTAATGTATTTCTATCATAGTAGCTCTCATCTTAAATGTTCCCCAAAAGATGCCACTTCTGGAGACTATACAGTGAACCCCCCTTATCTGAGGGTTTTGCTTCCCAAGTTTCAATTACTGACTACCAACCATGGCCTGAAAATATTACATGGAAATTTCCAGAAATGAACAATTCCTAAATTTTAAATTGCAGGCTATTCTATGTGATGCGACAAAATCTAGGACTGTCTCTCCCCTGACGTGAGTCCTGTCTCCATGCTGCCCACGCTGCGTCCTGACCATTGGTCACACAGTAGCCGTCTTGGTTAACAAATCTGTCACAGTATCACAGTGCTTGTGTTCCAGTCACCTTTATTTTACTTAATATTGGCCCCAAGTGCAAGAGTAGGGATGCTGGCAATTCAGATACGCCAGTGAAAAGCTGCAAAATGCTTTCTTTAAGTGAAAATAGGAGTACGGCGCATTAGGATGTTTTGAGAGAGAGATAGACCACATTCACATAATTTTCATTGAAGTATATTATTATAATTGTTCTATTTTATTATTAGTTATTTTGTTAATCTCTTACTGTGCCTAATTTATAAATTAAACATTATCATAGGTATGTATAAATAGGAAAAAGGATAGTATATATAGGGTTCGATACTATCCACAGTTTCAAGCATCTGCTGGGGGTCTTGGAATATGCCCCCTCACGGTTTGGGGGAGCTACTTTATGCAGGGAAAGCCACCCCACTCCTCCTTCTCCTTCTTCCCCATCCCACCCCCCAACTCCAGCCCTTGCTGCTAGTGATGCCACTGCCTTAGCAGTGAGGCTGTTTCATCCTAGAGCTGAGTTTCCAGAGGTAGGTATGACCCAGCCTCATGGAGCAAACTTGTGGTTCTTTCTGTGTGTGCTTTCATTTTTTTTAAATTTCAGGCATAAGGCTAGTACAGATAGGAACCTAGCACTCTTGTGTCTACTGTTCAGATGTGGCCAATGCTAAGATCTGTACTTCAAACTAGTTTTAAAAAAAGAACCTTAAAGATGTAGCCAAAGATCCCTCTTTAATCCTCTTCCTTTCCACAAGTGACCTCTATCGGGAAATTAGTATGTATCTTTCTTATCCACCTGTTTGTGTTTTTACTGCATTGTGTATTCACACATAAACAATATGTGATACTATGCATATCCTTTTACCATTGGTTTTTGCCACTAAACATTATGCTTTCAGGGCTTATGCATGTTGATACATATAGATCACTTTTTGGAACTAGTCAAAGTATTTATATGAATAAACAACTAATTCTTCAAGCAATGTCTGTTGATAATACCTAGGTTATTTTCAATTTTTCTCTATTATAAAATGAACACTGCTGTCATGGCCATTTCATATGTTTTGGGGGGGCACAGAAGCAAGAGGTTAGGCAGTGTATTTATCTAGAAGTGGAAGTGGGCAGACAGTATGCACAACTTCCATTTTTAATAAACGTCACCAAATCGTTACCCGGCTGTGACTGTCCAGATTTCACCCGTCCCGGCACACTGTGAGTTGTCATTTCCTTACATCCACAACAAATGACCACAAGCTGTCGAAGCTGTTGAAAGTTTGCAAATCTGATGAGTGTGAAATGACATTTGTTTTTTTGTTTTCTCATTTGCTGACTACCAATGAATTTAAACGTCTTTTCCTAGATTTGTTGGATATTTGAGTTTCCTTTCTGTGAAAGCTTACTTCATATCCTTTTGCTGCTTTGTTTCCTATTGTACAGTCAGTTTCGTAGGTATCATTTATATTTTATATATTTGTGTGTGATAAATGTCTCCTCAGTCTGTGTCTTTTCTTTTACATGCTATTTTTAGATAATTGTAGTTTGCACACAGTTGTAAGAAATAATAGAGATGTCTGTCTACCTTTCACCCAATGGTAATATTTTGCATAACTGTAGGTTAATATCACAAGCAGAAAATTGACCTAGATACAATCCATTGGCATTATTCAGATTTCCCCGGATTTACGTGCACTTGCCTGTATGTCTGCGCCTGTGATTAGTTCTATACAATTTTATCATATGGGTAGATTTGTGTGACCACACTACTGCCAAGATACAGAACAGTCCAGCACAGGGAACCTTCATGCTAATTTTACAACCACAGTTACTTTCCCTGACTCAGTCCTTGGCGACTGCTAATCAGTTCTCTATTTCCATAGTTTTGTCATCTCAAGAATATTATATAAATTGAAACATACAGCATGTAACCTTCGGAGATTATCTTTTTTCAGTCACCGTAATTCTCTTGAAATCTATCCATGGCATTGCAGATATCAATAGTTCGTTCCTTTTATTGCCGAGCAGTATTCCATAGTGTGCACACATCACAGTTTGTTTCACCTGTTGGGGGACATCTGGATTGTTTTCAGCTTGGGGAAACTCTGAATAAAGCTGCTAAGAACACTCATACAATTTTCGTGTGTGAAAAATAGTTTTAATTTCTCTGGAATTAATACCCATGAGTGCAATTGCTGAGGTACACGGAAGCACATATTTAGCTTTGTAAGAAACTGCCAAACTGTTTTATTCTTCTAAGCTGTAAAATTTCTAGGTGTAAAGTTGTTTGCAGTATTCCTTTATTATCATTTTAATAGCTAAAGAATTCTATAGAGTTATACCCTATTTCATTCCTAACATTGGTGATTTGTGTCTTCTCTCTTTTTATCTTTGTCAATTTTGCTAGAGGATATCAACTTTGTTGATTTTTTTTTGAAGAGTTAGGTTTTTGTTTCATTGTTGTTTTCCCTATTGTTTAGCTAGTTTTGGTTTCATTGGTTTTTGCTCTTATCTTTATTATTTCCTTCCTTCTACATCTTTGAATTTATTTTCTATTCTTTTTGTTTATTTTAATTTTGAGGTAGGAACTTAGATTATTGATTTAAGAACTTTCCTCTTTTATAATGTAAATATTTAGTGCTGTAAATTTCCCTCTCAGCACTGCCTTAGCTGCATTCCATATATATTTTTTGTTTTATTATACTCAATTATTTATGCTATTACAGTTGTCCCAAATTTTCCCCTTTCCCCCCCTCCAACCAGCCCTCCTCACTCCCTCAGGCAATTCTTATTGTCCATGGCCAAGGGTCATGAATATCTGGCTACTCTACCCCCTGTGCTGTACTTTGTATCCCCATGACTATTCTGTAACTACCAACTGGTACTTCTTAATCCCCTCACCTTTCCACTCATCCCCCTTACCCCTTCTCATCTGACAACCATCAAAATGTCTTCTGTACCTATGATTCTGTTTCTTTTCTGCTTGTTTGTTTATTTTGTTTTTTAGATTCAATTGTTGACAGATATGTATTTATTGCCATTTTATTATTCACATATTTTATCTTCTTCTTCTTAAAGAAGACTCTTTAACATTTCAGTACTGGTTTGGTGATGATGAACTCCTTTAGCTTCTTCTTGTCTGGAAAGCTCTTTATATTGTCCTTCAATTTTAAATGATAGCTTTGCTGGGTACAGTAATATTGGTTGTAGGTCCCTGCTTTTCATCACTTTGAATATTTCTTGCCAATCTCTTCTAGCCTGTAAAGTTTCTCTTGAGAAATCAACTGACAGTCTAGTGGGGGTTCCCTTGTAGGTAACAAACTGCTTTTCTCTTGCTGCTTTTAAGATTCTCTCTTTGTATTTAATCTTTGGCATTTTAATTATGATGTATCTTAGAGTGTGTCTCTTTGGGTCCATCTTGCTTGAGACTCTCTGTACTTCCTGAATTTGCATGTATATTTCCTTCACCAAGTTAAGGAAGTTTTCTTTCATTTATTTTTCAAATAGGTTTCCAATTTCTTGCTCTTTCTCTTCTCCTTCCAGCACCCTTATGATGTGGATGTTGGTACACTTGAAGTTGCCCCAGAGGCTCCTTATACTATCCTCTTTTTTTTTCTTCTTGCTATTCTAATTGGTTGTCTCTTGCTTCCTTATGTTCCAAATCATCGTTTGATTTTCGGCTTCATTCACTCTACTGTAGATTCTCTGTAAATTGTTCTTTATTTCAATTAGTGTACCCTTTGTTTCTGGCCGGATCTTTTCTTAGTGAAGTCCTCACTAAGTTCCTTGAGCATCCTTATAACCACTGTTTTGAAATCTGCATCTAGTAGATTGCTTGTCCCCATTACGTTCAATTCTTTTTTCTGGAGTTTTGTTTTGTTCTTTCATTTCAGCTGTGTTTCTTTGTCTCCTTGTTTTAGAAGCCTCCTTGTATTTGTTTTTATGTATTAGGTAGAACTACCATATCTCCTAGGCTTGGTAGCATGGCCCAATGTAGCAGGTGTCTTGTAGGGTCCAGTGGTACAGCCTCCTGTATTACCCTAGCTGGGCACTCAAGGTGTGCCCAGTGTGTGGGCTGTGTATACCCTCCTGTTGTAGTCGGGACTTGATTGCTTTTGGCATGTCCAGGATCAGCCACTGCCTGTGTTCTCTCCCGTGTCACACAGCATTAGCTACAAAGTGATCTGCAGGTAGCTGCTACTTGTGTTGGGATTGGAGGTGCCCAGGAGAGACTAAGCTGTGGACCAAGGCCAGATGCCACTAGTGCTGTACCTGGGGCAAGTTAGCAAGCGGTACGTGGTTTGATGAAGCCAGATACTGCTTGTTTGAGAGAATATAGGAAAATCTGAAGCATGGGCCAAGACAAGCCATTTGTATGGAAAAGCCACTGGAAACAGCTTGGGTGGGGATGAAAGTTGGGTAGTGACCAGGAAATTGGATTATAATTGAATTAAAAAGTGGTGGGAGTGCTGTTGTGTGGTGCCTGAGCTGGTGGGGGGTTGTAACTTGAGGCTGCAGTTTGGTCCAATGTTATCGTCTGCCTGTGGCTGCTGGGAGTGATTAGTTCTGTTCTTGTTGCCAGTAATTTCCAATCCTGGGCACAAGCTCAGAAGAGTAAAATGGCAGTCACGTTCAGCAAGGTCACAGGCCTGCTAGGCAAATGGCACCACAATAGCAAATGGGGCTGGCTTTGTCCTTGCAGCCATCGCTTAACTTTTTTATTATCCCGCTTGCTTAATTTCTTCAGAGAAGCATTTGGATGGTCTCTGATTCATTTGCACCTTGAGCAATGTGACTTATGAGGAAATTATGCAACTGCATTTTCTATCCATTTCAGTCATTTCAGTAATTGGTCCTGAGACACTGTTTGTCTCCCCCAGTCCCATCCCAAGTATAAACTGCCATTTCTCGTTGTTTCATCAGAGACAAATGGGGAAATATTTGTTTCTTTACAGAAATTGGAAAGGAAGAAAATAAACAACAATAAAAACTAAACTGGAGCCTAAAACTAATTTGATGACACCCCGATTGTCCTATGCCCCATTTTAGTCATGTTCGACCAGTCCCTCCACCCGCAGATCAGTAATTCTTAAGAGCTGGCCTACAGTGTATGACTAGAGGAATACTTATAAATTTGACAAATCCATTATTCAAGAGGCCTATGCTGATGATTCAGAGACTCTGGAAACTGGAAGATTGTTTTGCCCCTAAGGCTACCTTCAAGGATTCTTTGGGTTGTAGGTCACTGAAATCTGTTTGGCTTAGCCAAAGGGAGATACTGTTTAAGGAGTCTGGGGCTGTATTAGTTAGGGTTCTCCAGAGAAACCCAGTGGGAGAGATACAGAGAGAAGAGTTATTATGAGGAATTGGCTCATGTGATTATGGAGGCTGAGAATTCTCACGACCTGCTAGGGAAATTCAGTGTTAGTCTGGAGGAAGGCCTGAGAACCAGGGAAGCTGATGATATAAATACCAGTCTGAGGGCAGGAGAAAATAAGGTGAGATGTCCCAGCTCAATAAGTGAGATGGGGGAGGGGGGAATGAATTTCTCCTTAAGGTTTTTTGTTCTAATCAGGCTCTCAACAGATTGGATGCTGCCTGCCCACTTTGGGGAAAGTGATCTACTTTACAAAAATCCACCCATTCAAATGCTAATCTCATCTGGAAACACCCTCACAGACACACCCAGAAACAATGTTTAATCTGTGAAATATTAAATTAACCATCACAGGGTGTCTCACGAACCCCAGGGTGGAGTTCCACGGGAATTCAGAGAGGTATCAGAGCATCTTATGAGTCAAGAGGTCCCTTCCTCCACCTCCCTTTCTCTGCTGTCTTTCCCTTTCTGTCTCCTTCATTCTCCTCTCGTAGAAGAGTCACTTTCCATGGTTTTTAAACTTGTGGCAAACAGCTACCAGGTTTCTGTTTTAAGACACCAGTTAGATCCAGGTTGGAATCTTAATACCAAAGTCTCAGGGAAGAAGCCTCTTGATTCGCTGGGTCAGATGTCTGTACCTAGTCCAGTCAGACGTGGGAGATCAGGGAAGGGTGGGAGTATTTTTGTATGAACACCACCATGTGACTGGTTAGAGAAAAGACATTTCTCAGAAAAGTGACATTCGGTGTTTTTAAAAAAATTCATGCTGTATTGTGCTACTAATCAAATGTCAAACTACAGTGAAATCTTGGTAACCCTTACTTTGTTTAAATAAAGCTGAGATGGTCTACTCCAGACCATGGTCTAGGTTAGGGGGCCAGATTATTGGGGTTTGAATCCTGGCCCCAGCATTTGCAGGTTGTGTGATTTTCGGCAAATTACTTCACCTGCCTCTGTGCCTTGGTTTTCACATCTACCAAAGGGTATATAATATATGGTGTTGAGACCATTTAATGTGTTAATATAAAGAAAAATGCTCAGAACTCTACTTGGCAAATATTGGCTTAGTAAGTAATACCTATTATTATTCTTACTATAAAGTTCATTTCAACTATGGTTTAGATTATTTCTCAGATTATGCAAAAAAAAAATATAAGATGTATGAAAGAGAAGTTTTGTGATTATGGGAAAATAGGGCTAAGTAACCATTGCTAAAATTGACGATGTCACTGCTACTGCTTTTGAGATTATTTCTTGAGTTCTAGATGGCATTTTTGTTTTTTTGGCTTTTAAATTTTTTTAAAAATTATTTTTAGAGAGCAGGGAAGGAGAGAGGGAGAGAAACATCAATGTATGGTTGCCTCTCACACGCCCTCAACTGGGGACCTGGCCCACAACCCAGGCATGTGCCCTGACTGGGAATTGAACCAGGACCCTTTGGTTTGCAGGCCAGTACTCAATCCACTGAGCCACACCAGCCAGGGCTCTAGATGGCATTGTTGGTTGATAAGATCGTTTCTTCTAAACAATCTTATGTAAATAATTAGCAATTCTGCTAATTACCTGGCAATAAAAATCAATCATTTTACTAAGTTTATCAGTGTAATAAGTTTGGGACTTAAAGTCCTGGTTTATAAAAGGCAAGTTACAGAATCTCTGTTCCTGGATGTCTAAAGAATCCTTAACTACAGGAGTCTGGAAACCTTTTCTTAAAGAACTAATAGTAAATATTTTTGTCTTCAAGGCCATATGGTCTCTGTCCCAACTCTTCAACTCTGTTGCAGTGTGAAAGCAGCCCTAGCCAAGACATAGACAAATGGGCATGGCTGTGTTCCAATAAAGCTTTATTTATGGGTGCTGAGATTGGAATTTTGTATAACTTTGACATCCTGATCTGTTATTTTCCTTTTGATTTTTTCCCCTGACCATTTGAAAATGTAAAAGGCATTTCTTAGCTCCAGGCTGCACAAAAACAGGCAGTGAGCTGGAGTTGGCCCCTGGGCTGCAGTCTGCAGGCCCTGCTTTAGGAGACGGCTGCGTCGGCGTTCTGACCGAACAGCGGAGAGACAGGGGACTGCTGCCCCAGAGGCATTTCCACCCTCTCCTGCTCCTCCTTTCACATTTCTCGTAGAAGATGTAGAGTATTTGTGTGACTCTCTTGGTTTCATGTCACAGAAAACTCAAGCCACTTAAGCAAAAAGAGAATACACTGGGATATCTCACTCCAGGGGCAGTTGATCCAGGGGCTCAAAGTACCTCATCTGTTTCTTTTTATTTCTTCCCTCCTCCATGAAGCTTTGCTTTCAGGCTCTGTGTGAGAGCAGGTTTGGGTTCAGCTGGAAACCAGGCAGCATTTCCCTTCCCCTGAGAGTTCATACAGAAGTTCTAGACCTGATTACTTGTGTTTTGCTTGGGCCTCATGGCCCCCTGAACCAGCCCCAGTGGCTGGGGAAACAGAACTGCGCACCTGCGTGAGGTCAGCCCCACAGCTCCCAAGACCTGGGAGTGGTGCCCAGGGTTTGGTCATAGGGTCCTATTCCAAAGAAAGGTGAATGTATGCTGGGAGGCAGAATCAGCAAATGTTCCCCTCCATACTGGGGACATCAATCACACTGTGACATTTAGAATCTAAATGCCTTGAACAAAATGAGTGGAGTTGCTGCCAGGGGCAGGAAATTGCCACTCACACCCCCTCTTCTGGAGGGGATTGCTTGTCTTCCCTTTGGTAAAATTCCTTTTGCAGGTTCCAGTTTCTCTCGGAGCAAACCTGAGCTTGGCAAACCCAGAGCTACAGAAAGATTTGTTTTTCATTTTCTGTGCACTCGGGTGGCCTGGACTCACAGCACTCAGCTGATTCAGAGTCTGTTTAGGGGAAGCAGTGACTTGAATAGCTAGCAGCCTGGCTCAGCCACTCACCAAAGGCAGACAGAACCCAGACTTCTCGCTGGGCTCCAGATAGCTGTCTCCTGATGTGCACTTTCCATGGTTTCTATTTGAGTTTTCCAAGCTCACTGGGTATTGTTGACAGTTTACCCTGCTCCTCCCCACACCACAGAGTCTTTTTCTGCCTTTCCCCAAATATAATTTTACCACCTCAAGTTTATCCTATGGAATGCTTCATTCTGGCCCTGTTTTTATTTTATTCTTAGTGACCTAGTTCAAATCCATCCTTTGCCATCATCCTTTCCCAAACCGAGATGTGGCTCTGGGTTCTACGTACCCACCACTTTAAGAGATGCCAAACAGGTGTGGGGAAGAAAAAAAAAAGCCTTCTCCTCTACCCATCTGAGGCTGTCTTGCTGGGGCCTTATAAATTAGACCGACAAAATACAAATGAACAAGAGAAAAACGAACAGAAGTTTATTAACTTGTGTCTTGCACATAAAAATGGGAGCACTCAGCAATGGGTGGTAAAGGCGGTTAGCACTTGGGCTTACATGGGCATCTTAACAAAAGAATACATTTTTAGAGAAATGACAAGACAAAGGAAAAGAACTTTGATTTTCTTACGGGAAAGAAAACATATGGGAGAAACTAATGGAAGATAAAGACTAGTTAGTAAGTTCGTTGTGTAGATTCCTCTGGTGCCATCTTCAGGGTAAGGATCTATAGTTATTAAGTGACTAACTTCCTTCCTGGTATTGAGGGAGGGGAGACAGGTTTACAAATTTATATCCTGCTTTTAGGCACATAGGGGGCAGGCAGAGAGCTTTTCTTGTATCTTTTTCCCCCCTCAGCTGCTTTCAGCTCAAAATAATTCTTAGGCCATAGTGGCATAATTTGGGGTGGCATATTCTTACCCTTGACAGGGAACTCTCAGGACACGCTCCAGGGTTAAATACATGAGGCCTGGGCTGGTGTTCCAGACCCCACCTTGTGTGCCTGGGCGCGTGTGCTCTAAAACACTCTGCCTCCCTGCAACTTGTCCATCACTCCCCAGGCCAGTCGGCCCTGTGTGGGGGGACTGCCCCACCCTCTGCAAAGATCCACGGAGAGTGGGAGCTGCAGAGACAGCTGTGGCTGAGTTGGAAGAGTGGTGAGCATCTGCATAACTGCAGTAGTGTGTCTATTGATTGCTCTTATTTTATTTCATTGCATTTATTGATCGCTTGCTATGACCAGGTCCTGGATGACGCCCTTTGCAGACAGTGTCATGTATGTAATCTTTCAACAACTTTCTGAAGCCATAGCAAGAGGCTAGTCTTCCTACTTCTGTGCTTGCTTCCTTAGCAGTACACTCTCTCATAGGAGACAGTGACTTTTAAAACACCTTCTGTCTCATCACTCCTCTGCTTAAGATCCTGTTTGTCAACCACTGGGAATAAAATCCAAAATTTTCAGCACAACTACAGGCCCAGCATCATCTGGTCCCTTCCCGTCTCTCCATCCTATAACATTCTCTCCCTTTTTCAGTTTGCTCCACTCAGTGACCTCTCTGTTCTCCAACAGGAAGCCCAGTCCATCTCAGGGCTTTTGCATTTGCAATTCCATCTGCTTGCGGCATTCACTCCTTCCTTCTTCCCAAGCCTGCTCCTTTTGGTCATTCAAGTTCAGCTCAAATGTCACTGTCTCAGAGATGTCTACCCTGATTGCACTCTCTGAAGGAGTCACCGGTCAATCGCTTTCTAGCCCATAATTATATTTTACTCTCTGCATAGTCTTGTTAATGTAAAGGATATTGTTATCTTTTTACTTGCCATCCCTCTCCCCGACTAGGATGGATGTTTCATTTCTGTATGCCTAGCTCCTAGAACATTGCCTGGTGTATGGTAGTTATGTTGAAGAAACAAAGAGCCCTCGATGACATATGAGGAAATGTCACTTGCCCAATGGGACCACCCAATGGGGCAGAGCCCTGAGCTTTCAATAGGGATGCAGAGAAAATAAAAATCAATGCCTAGGAAAATTATCCCAGCTAGCTGAAACTTTAACTTGCTTTTGTGCTCCATTTTTGTTTTGTTTTGTGCTCCATTTTTTGTTTTTGCTTTTTAGTGTCTTCCTTTTCTGAAACCAGGCTGACCCTTGGACTTGAACACCCAGATTTTGCCTCTCTTGCAGGATTATTGGGGGAGCTGGTCTTTGCTACACCTTCAGTTCCAGCTGGGACACACAGAAGTTCTGGGTTTCTGCTGCACTGGCATGTGATCCTCTTCATCTTTTCATGAGGGTTTATTTTTTCTAATTAAAAAATAATTTCCTGCTCTGCCCTCATGGAAGTACATTTAACTCCCCACCTTGTAAGTGTGTGCTGTGCTTAGTGACTTCCTTCCAAAGAGGACAAAAATGGGAAGGTGTATTGGGAGAATGACTGTGTAGTGGAGAAAACCAGACAAACACTACTCAGCCGAGTGACCCACGCAACATCAACAGTGACAAGTCATCTCACAGTATGTGCCCTTGACAGAAGGGGATTAGATCAGCAATTCCCCTCTGTGGTCTTTCTCCCTCAAACCCATCACCCCATTCTGACCTTCAGAAAAACATCAGACAAATCCCAATTGAGAGACATTCTATAAAATATCTGATGAGTACTTGTCAAAACTGTCAAGGTCATCAAAAGCAAGTGACAGTCTGAGAAACTGTCACAGCCAAGAGGAGCCTAAGGGATATGACTACTAAATGTCATGTGGTATCCTGGAACAGCAAAAGGATGTTAGGTAAAAACCAAGGAAATCTGAACAAAGTATGGATTTTTGTTAATTTTTTTAAATTTATTTATTTTTAGAGAGAGGGGGAGGGAAACATCAATGTGTGGATGCCTCTCACTTGGCTCCCACTGGGGACCTGGACTGCAACCCAGGCATGTGCCCTGACTGGGAATTGAACCAGGCGACCCTTTGTTTTGCAGCCCGTGCTCAATCCACTGAGCTACACCAGCCAGGGCATAATTTTAAAAAAATCCCTTAGCATTTCCAGACCTGATGCATTTGCCTTTGTGATTGATCTGTCTGTTTAGGGCCTTATCTTCTCATGCTGGACTTTGACCCAGCATCTCCATTTCCACATTTGCCTCCCCTCTTCTGCCATGATCCGACTCTTCCTCTGGCTTCCCAGCTTGCAGTCTGCGTTGGTGAACATTGAACTTGGCCCATCCATGCTTGCACATAGCCCATACACAGGCCTCTCTGGTTGGTTTTCTCTGATCCTCAAGCCTCCCAAAGCATACCCTAAACCACTCCCATTTATCCCACACTATTCCCCAGTCTCAAACTTTCTGAATGAAAATAATGTTCTCTAAGCAGTTTATCTCCCCAGTTCATTTTCCAGCCAGCGAGGGATGAAATGAACCACAAGATTTCCAGGCTAAGCAATTTTTAAAAACTGAAATATTACTTAAGACAGTTCCAATTTATTTTCCTTCAGATTCCAATCATTTTAGCCCCACCAAGCATAGTTTACAGCAGAACCGTCTGGTTCTCTGTCCATCCTTGCATGACCCAAACCCTTTGCTTACTTCTGAATTGGCTTGTAAACTGCAAGCGTTAGGGAATCTTAATAAAGATCATAAATCACAGCTCAGGATAGATTCATAATTATCTGTATTCATGAAGCCTGAGATTGCACGACTGGAGGACAGTTTTTAAAAAATGAAACTTGAATAATAAGATGAACCTGTAGAAGTGATGAAAAACATTAGTTGTTTATGCAATTTTAATTGGACAATTACATTATTGTTAATTCAGGATTATCAATTTCCACAGTTTTAATTTAGCACCTCCAACAATTTTCTTCAGAATTAGGAAGAACACTTTATTCTTTCGTATGGCCTCAAAGGACCTCAGAAATATGATAGAGCAGTTTGGTGACTCACTGAAGGTCATTTAGAAGTGTTGGGGTGAGGACACAAGGAATTAAAAAACACCATTGCAGATTGTTAAATAAACTGCTAGAGCGCATGTGTCGTCTCCTTTAAAGCCCACCCTGGAGGCAACACACCGATTATTCAAATAACACCTTCCTGGAGCTCCTCCTGGGAATGCAGCCCCAGTCTGCGTGGAAGCCTGAGGAACACCCGCAGTGTAGATGAACCCTGGCGGAGAGGGAGTTTGACTGTGTGAAACTGCTACAGTCATTCCGAGCCAAGTTGTGCAAATAAAGTGGGTAATCAAATCATGTGAATATAAATATGCTAAACTGCTGTTCTTGAATAGCTCGTAAACTGATTTGAAAGCAGTTGTCAAAGAAGAGATTGTTTATTAATATTTCGCCTGATTTCAGAAAGGATTTAGCAGTCATATGGGAGTCTACAAAACGTTTTAAAAGGCTCGAGAAATGTTGGTGGTGTTAGAAGTATAAAACATTCCAAGAGAATTCCCTGAAGGATAATATTCTGGAACATTTGTTTAAAGGTTCATTTCCATTACGGTGAACCCCAGTTCTCAAACTTAATTTGTACCGGTAGGCCGTTCAAGAAGCAATTTGTTTGAAAATGGAATCATTTTTTTCCTTAGAAATAATGTAAATTGAATTAATCCATTCTAGACCCCCAAATGATTTCCCGTTTTAACCTTTCTATGTACAGTACATGTCTAATATACTGTTTAACCTATAAATAAAAATTTTAAACACAAAAGGACATGAAATGTAAATGAAAATTTAACAAAAAGGAAATGCTGTACAGTACAAAATAAAAATCGACATGCACACCATTGCAGGTAGAACTTACCCTTAATGCTGAGAACCACTGATGACCGAATGTGGAGAGGAGGCATGGAGGGCTGTGGTTTGGAAGGGGAGCTCCCTGCACATAAACATCAGGTAGCTCTTCTGGGGCCCTTGCTCTCTTGTGTCTCTTTGCTCCACTAGAACTTGCTTCAGGCTCACTGGGCCTGTGTCTCACTGAAAACCCACCCAATGACGTTTGCTTTTGCTGTTGAATCCTCGCTGGGAGTGAAACACTGCCTTGTCGTTGAGCAGGTTCAAGGGCGGGTTTGCTACTTCTTTGTCATGGTGATAGTTCTCAATACAACTTTACATTTCTCCCCATTTCCCAAGCATTTCCTTGATTAGTGAAGTAGGAATATCCTCCCTTCCCTCTTTTTCTACCCCTTCCATTGCAAATTGAACAAACTAAGTTCAAGAACTGCGGTATCGGTTGTGAAAGGTTGACTGTATCGTTGTGTAAGGTTTGTTGGGCCAAGAACCGAAGTTTGGTTCAACAACTGAGACTTCTTTTCCATGAACAACTTGGTTGGGAGCCCAATTGTTCAGGATGGGGAGGTTTGAGAACCAAGGTTTGACTGTGCCTTAATATCATACCTCCCCGCCCCGCCCCTCTTCACTCCTGCCTGTGCCGGTTTTGTGGACAATGCAGTTGGGACACACAGCTTTTGGGGCTTCTCGTTCTCCTTAGGAAGGCATGGTGTGGAGAGGTGTATGAGGTTGGGTGCTCCCAATGAAGGGAGTTCTGGGAAGGGAGGTAAGGTGGGCGGGGAACTGATTTCCTCTTTCCTTTTCTATCCTCAGCTCCAGCTGTGGTGGAAGTCTGAGGTTGGCTGCTTTCTCCTTTGATGGTCATAATGATGATGACGAAATGGTGATGGTGATGATGGTGATGATGATGATGGTTGTGATGGTGATGGTGCTGATGGCAATGATGATTATGACAATTGGCATTCACCAAGACCTCACTCTCTTCTTATCATATACTAACCTAACATACAACGTCTCATTCAGCCCTTACCGCAACCAATGAGTAACTTGTATTATTATCCCCACTTAATAGGTGATGGCTACTGAGGGAGGAGAAGGTTGCCTAACCCGCTTACCAACTATGCAAATAGTTACCATGGAATGAACAAATATGGCAAGCAAGGATTATTAGACCCACCTTACAAGTGAAAAAAGGGAAACTCAGAGGATTTAGACAACTTTCCGGGGGGCACAAGCCAGTAAAGGGCAGAGCCAACATTCCGACTTGAGTCAGGCCGCACTGTGGCCGCTGGCGCTGCGCCGGGTGGTGTGGACAGTGCCCAGGGAGCAGAACGGCAGTCTCGCTGCTTGGTTGTTCCGCTTTCTTCAGTGAGTCTACGTCCCTCCCTACAGATCAGAGCTTCTACCCTTAAGGATGATAATGACCCCATCATCATCCTGGGATCCTCCACAGCAGGTTCTTTTGGGCCTTCTCCATTATGTTGACTGTAATAGGCTGAATAATGGCCTCCCAAAGATGTCTACACCCTAATCCACGGGACCTGTGAATATGTTACTTTATATGGCTAACAGGAATTAAGGTGTTCCCAGGAACACTACTGAAAAAGTGGGTCTAAACCAGTGATTCTCAACCAGGGACAATTTTTCACCCTGTGATACTAGCAAATGTTTGAAGACATTTTAGGTTGATGGGAGGATGCTATCAGCATCTAGTGGGTAGAGGCCTGAGGTGCTGCTAAATACCCTGCAATGCACAGGACGACCCCTACAGCAAAGAATGACCTGGGCCCCAAATGTGAGTAGTGCCGACAGTGGAAAACCCAGGCGGGAACCCAGTGTCAGAGGCTGCTGCGTGGAGGTGAGGTAAAACTCTTGCTTTAGCTTTGGTTCCTGAGCTTTAGGTGAGCCTTCATATGATCTCACAGTGTACGTCCTTACACCAAATGTACAGATAAGGAAACTGAAGCTTAGAGAGGTCAAGTCATTTGCCCAAGGTCAGTGGTTAGAAAGAAGCAGAGCCAGGATTTAAACCCAAGTTGGCTCAGCTCCAGCTCCTGTTTCTTAACCCCACTGCTGATTGTGCATTCTCCTAATTACTTTTGTGACCTTGGACAAGTGAGATGTGGCCGAGAAAATAGAAACTTGGAGAAGCTAAAAAACCTTCCTCCAGGTCACATTAGAGAATAATAACCATGGCCAAGATTCAGAGGCAAGCCAGTTTCCTCAGCTGCAAACCCTTCCTTGCAGGGTTGATAGTGAAAATAAAGAGACATTATGTATGGGAAGGCACCGGGCCACAGGAGGTATGACCGCTCCCAGGACCCAGCAGCGTTCTCCTTCACAAGGCAGGCTGGGGCCAGTGGAGCTGCCAGGAGCATCTGAATTAAAAGCAGTTACTTCATCTTCTTGGGAAATGGTGACTCATTAAAAGCAACGGGCCATTTCCCATTATATTCACATTATAGCGAGAAGGCAAGATGCTTGTATATCCCATAATAAGATGTTTGGGTGTTGAAATGAGTTTCTTCCCTACATGAATGATTGATGACAATGAAAGGCTGGGGTGTCACCAGGAGCCTTTGAAATGCTTCAGGATATCCGCTTCCCAGTCACTGGGGCTCAGCTATATCTCCCGCTGGTTAGACTCTCTGCTGCATCGATGCCGGGAAGACGTGCCTGTGAATACTCAAGGCGGTGAGCCAAGGAACCGGGTCCTTCACAGAGGGGTGGTGAAGACCCCTCTGGACCCACCTTTCAGAGCAGACACGGGTCTGTCGGAGTTGGAGGACTGCAGCCTTACCTAGAGGGACAGAGCAATGGCCCGAATGACCACAGTCTGATGTTCTCCAGATCTGATGGTCCCGATTTTGTGTTTTCCCGCATGTTAGTCTGGCTTCCTCCAGGGAAAGGAAATGTGATGGGATTAAGAGCGATACTGACCACTCTGTATCATGCCCAGGTGTTGTGCCGAGTACTAGATATATTATCTATTTTATCTCCACAGCAGCAAATCTATGAGGTAGGAGATACTGTCCCATTTTACAGAAGAGAGAAGTGAGACTTGGGAATATTAAGTAATGTGTCCAGATCACGCAACTGGTGGTAGAGCCAGAACTCGAATCAGAATCTGTCCAAATCTACTGTCAGGGGTAAGCGGCTGGTGAGCCAGTGGCACAGATCTCCAAAGCAAATTTACCCTGTGACATGGAAGCCACATGCTAGGGGTTCAGCTCTACAAAGGCACAGATTTTGTCTGTTTTGTTTCATTCCTGTTGCTTAGAGCACTATCTTGTTTTCATAAAGGTTCAAACAGGTTTTCAATGCATATTTATTTAAATGAAAAATGAGAGCAAATACTACCCTTTTTTGCTCTTATTGCAAAAACGGGTAATATTTGCTCTTATACTTTTTGCAATAAGAGCAGAAAAGGGTAATATTTGCTCTTATTTTTCATTTAAATAAATATGGGAGTGGGAGAGTTATGGAGAGAACTTTCTGTGTGCCTGGCACTTACATAAATTACCTAAGAGATGTGTATGATTGTCCTGATGTTGCGGATGACAACTCTGAGGCCAGAGTCATCAAATGGGACCCAGGTCAGGATGAGAGCTGGCCCTGAGACCCTAAAGTCAATGCTCATGAGTGCCCCCTTCACTTGCCCTCTTCAAGGGCTTATTTGGTTCCCACAGTGCCTGCACACACCAACTTTTTCTTTTCTCCCTTTTTTTTTTTTTTAATTTTAAATTTATCTTGAACAGGTAACACCTGCCATGGTAAAATTTCAAACAATACAGCTAGTAGTAATGCACCAGCATCAGCGTCTTGGTGTGTGAACAGCAGTGGGAATTAAGGGAAGGGTGTATGGGGAATCACTGCAGCATCCTTGCCACTTTCCTAGTAATCTAAAATTATTCCAAAATAAAACGTTTATTTAAATATTCAAGCAGTAGAAGAGGGCCCATTAGATGGAAGGGGATTCTCCTCAACACTGACCCCCAGCTCCCCATACCTCCCAGGCAGCCACCGTGGCCCTTCCCCCATGTGTCCTGCTAAAGACGCTTTAGGGTACTGGACACTGAATAAATGCTGTGGGACCGAAATGCATGGCGCCACCTCATTTAGTTGCCTCGGTGATATGCACTGGTTTGAAGTAATGACTCAAAAGGGCTGATTCACCTTTGGATGAAAACCTTGACAAGCGGTTGAGAATTGTCCTTCAGGCCTGAGTTCTCATGTAATTTCCAATGAGAACTCAAGAGTTTGGGCCCACTGCTGTTTGTCACGGGATCTTAAGAACCGCCTCCTGCCGTGTTCTTCCACGTCCTGTTTCACACGCCTGTGAGGCTGACCTAGTGGCCCTCTAAGACCTCCCAACCCTAAGGGCTGGGATTCCTTTCTACAACGGCTTTCCCAGGAGGTGGGAGGGGGCTCTGGTGGTGTTCAAACACTTTGAGCATCAAACAACATTGGATTATATTGCAGGAAAATTACTCTCTTTTCCCGTTATCAACCTTTATGATTACCAGAGAAGAAAGCCTCAGTTTGGTGGTTTGTTTTTAATGCCTCTCTAATACTTGCTAACTTTCTAATACTTGCTAATCCACCTTGTTAAGAAAGAAAAATTAGGCTTCAATCTGAGCCTGGAGCAGGCTAGTGTTCAGCCAGAATTTGATAACATCACTTAGGTTCCATTGAATTTATTTTTATGGATATTTTCTAATTATACCAAGTGATAGGAACTTATTATTATAGATGTGATATGAAATTCTCTTTAAGGAGTTTATTTGGGCTTTGTTTGCAGTCAATGTAAAGAAATATTGAGTAAATGATAGCATAGATGGTGGATCAGTCTGCCCGGGCTGCTGTAACAAAATACCATAGATTTAGGTGGCGTGAACAACAGACATTTATTTCTCATGGGTCTGGAGGCTTCGGGAAATCCAAGATCAAGGCACTAGCAGACCCCGGCTTGTGGATGGCTGCCTCCTGGCTGTGTTCTTACCCAGTGAAGAGCAGAGAGAGGAAGCTAGCTCTTGTGCCCCTTCTTCATCATGAGGGCCCCGGCCTCATGACTTTATCTAACCCTAATTCCCTCCCCAAACCCCCCTCCTAACACCATCACATTGGGGGTTAGGGTTTCGACAACTGAATTTGAGGTGGGAGGATACGAACATTCAGTTTAAAACAGATGGTACACGGCTGTAATGAATTCTGTACAGTGACTGAGGTTTTGGAAATGCTGTTCTGTCACCCTTTGACCTACGGCGTGGGCTTTAGAATCATGTAGACCTGGGTCTGAGTCCTGGCTCTGCCTCTCACAGGTTGAGTGATTTTGGCCAATCATTTATGATCTCTCTGAGCCTCATCTTCTTAATCTATAAAAGGAAGGTGATCATGATGAATACCCACCCGCCAAGGTATTTAGGAGTGTGATGAGATAGTGCTTGGCTCACAGTAAATGTTTAATATGAGTGAGCTCTGGAGCATATTCCAGGTGCATCGAGTTATGAAGCAGAAACAAAGGCAGGGATTGTTCAGGGGGCCCTGGGCTTACGTTCCTACTGTGACCCATGGTTGGAAAAGATAGACCAGGGAAGACTTCTCTTTGGTTCTCAGCAGGTTTACCCTTCTCAGCTATATTTAAATCACAAGGTTCTATTATAGACCATTGGCAGCCCTCATTCACATCGCCACCTCTGCTGCCCCCTTCTCTGGGTAGCTTCAAATTTGCAAAGTAAGTGACTAGCCTGCTGGTGCATCCCAGTCATGCCCAGTGCTCGGCTCTTGTTTGCTGATGCTGCAGCACTCACGAGGCACACATATCCCTGGTGTGGCATTTGGGGATAAAAAGATGGATTTAGCTGCTTCTTCCCCCAGAAGTGACTCAGCTCCTGGAAGCTCAGTGACAGCAATGGCAGTTGGAACCCTAAGGACTTCCGTGCCTTAGTGCTTTGCTCTGTCTACATAGCAGCTGGGCTCTGCCTGGAAATACGCAGCAGAGCCTCACAGAGACTCTCTTCTCTAGCCAGCCTGAAATGCTATCTGTCTCCCCCCAGGATTTGTCCTCCTCACGGACACATCCATTGGCAGCTGTTGGATGCCTGCCTTTTTAACAAGCTCCCCAGACAGTCACCACGTCTGCTAATGACTGAGAACAGCTACTCTCCATGTGCCTAGTGCAATAGAATATATTCAGTTCTCTCTATTGTTAAGATGATGATGGTAAGTCTTAAGTGGGGAGATAGTTCTTAAATGAGTATGACTGATTACAACAAGGGTTTTGGAGTAGGACAGATCTGGGGTTACATCTCAGCCCCATCACTTACTCCTCTTCCTGAGCCTAAAATGACCCATGTGTGAGATGGGGATGCTACCAGTGTTTACCTACCACCCAGGGCTTTTGAGAATCAGATCCTGGCATGTGACAAATGCTCAATAAATGTTAGCTATTATTGTTACTGGGTAAACCTGTTCTCTTTTCAACTTTTAAACTGGAGAAATTACAGCACCTACCATCTAGAGCAGGGGTTGGGAAGCTTTTTCTGTAGAGGGTTAGGTAGTAGGTATTTGAGGTTTTGTGGCCACGCAGTCTCTGTTGCATGACTAAATTCTGCCGTGGTAGCGCAAGAGCAGAGATAAATAATATGTAAGTGAATGAGCCTGGACAGTGTTCCAGTAACACTGCCTACAAAATCGTGCCGGGGACTCGATTTGGCTCAGGGTCGTAGCTTGCTAACTCCTGACCTCGGGTTCTGTGAAGAGTAAATGAGATATGGCTTATGATAAGCTTAGCACAGCGTCTGGCACTGGGTGCTCACTACAAAAAAGGATTCTAATTAATTCATATATCTGATTTCAGATCTAGGCTTCGCTCCCTTCTCCAGGGGAGGGAACGTATCCATGAGTAAGGCTTTTTAATAGAGGTATCAATCAGCCTCATTCTCTGCCCAAAGTCAAAGCTAAATGTTCCTCTGAGCACCTGGAGCCTGGCAGTGCCACCCGCCCATCCTCCCCCGAGGACAGAGGTGAAATGCCAGTCCATGAGGTGTGATTAATTCTCTTGTCACACACTTTGTCCCAGGGTGTTTTGCCATTTTCATCATCTGTCCCATGGAAATCAGGTTGTCCATCTGGACCGTGATGTGAGAAACCCATTTATATCTGCGAGGTCATTTAACAATGAGCTTTTGCATCCTCAACTGCATTCAACCCTCACCTGGAGGCTGTATAATGTGGTTAAGGGAAAGGGAAAGAGACAGAAGGAGAGACAGACCTGGGTTTGAATTCTGTCTTTCCAATACTCTAGTTATGCGATGGTGGGCAAGTCACTTTCCTTCTCTAAGCTTCAGACTCATCATTTGCAAAATCGTGATTAAATGAGATAACACATATAAAGCCTCCAGCCCAGTATAGCACACAGGAGCTATTGAAGGCCGCTTTGCAAATAAGAAAATGAAGCTAAGTGGTAAAAGAGGCTCATTCACGGACATACAGCCGGTGATGGGCCTCAGATCCAGGATCTCTGACTCTCGCTCTCAGCTGGTTGCCACCATGCCCCATCCCCTGGCCGCTTCCTGGGATCCCTGCCGCTTCAAGCCAGGGCTGTGCTCCTTGCGCAGTGACTAAAGTTCTTGAAGAGTGTGACATCACTGTCAGGCAGCTTCTAAGCCTGTGACCACTCATCTGTCGTGGGCTAAATAGTGTTCTTTCAAAATTCATATCCACCCAGAACCTCAGACCTTATTTAGAAATAGAGTCTTTGCAGAGGCAATTAAAATAAAGGCTGAGATGAGATCATACTGGACCAGGGTGGGCCCTAAGTCCAAGGAGACGGAAAAGGACACAGGACTCACAGAGCTACAGGGAAGAAGGCCGTGTGACATGAAGGCAGAGGTTGGAGCAATGCTGCCACAAGCCAAAGATGGCAAGAGCAACCAGGGTCTGGAAGAGGCAAGGAAGGATCCTCCCCTAGAACTTTTGGAGGGAGTGTGGCCCTGCTGACACCTTGATTTGGAACTTCGACCTCCAGAACTGTAAAGGAAGAAATTCCCATGTTTTAGCCACTCGGTTTGTGGTGGCTTGTTACAGCAGCCCTAGGGCTCCAAGACGTGAATGAATAGGAGTGCTGGGCTTGGAATGCTTCCATATAGGCACAGAACACTGGTGATGAGGCAAGGAGTGTGCATTTTGGGGGCAGACATGCACTCAGCTGTGAGCTTTTGTTTCCTTATTTGTTAAAAAGGAGAACATCTTTTTCGTGCTGTCTTGTGGAGAGGATGAAGAGATGGCACGGCGGAGGGGGCCCAGTGGTGATAATGAAGGTGATGGTAACCGTGCACTGAGCATGGCATGCCTCTGTTTGTTCAGTTCTCACAACTGCCCTGGGTAGCTGGGTCTCCTAGAATCCTCATATTACAGAGGATGAAACTGAGTCACGAGAGGTTAACTCACTGTCCAAGGCCTCATAGCTGGTGGAGGGCAGAGCTGTCACTCAAACCCAGGCCCTCTGACTTCAGAACACCCCCTACTTCCCATTCCCAAGTCACCACAACCCTATATTGCCCTGTGCCCAGGGTTGGTGCCCCTTGAAGCTGTTCCTCCATCCTAGTTGGAGCCCAGCACACAGTAACACTCAGTTAATAGTAATGTTTTAATCTTGCTTCTTTTTCCTTTCGTCCTTCCTCAAGCCAGCCCTTCTCATTGGTGGAGGGGAAGCAGGTAATTTCAGCTTATGGAACGAGTGTGTTGCGGGGTTGAAGATTGAAGGGTGTGGCGATTTACCAAAAATCTGATGTCTAGTGAAGAACTCAGGGGCAGTAGTTTTCCACAGACGGCAAAGCAGTCACCTGGGCTCTTGGTAGTGGGCCCTATTCTGAGATCCAAGCTGGCTTAGGAAAGCCTGCAAATCACAGTACCTGGGCAGGCAGGGCTCCAGGTGTAGAAGGGAGAAGGTTGAGAGAAAGCAGCTTTCTAATCACTGGCTGGGATGTAAGGAAAGAGACACATGCAGGGCAGCAGAACTGAGGGGCCAGGCGTGAGAGGAGTTAGCAGACGTAGTGACGAGATTTGGCCGTAGAGTAGAGTGAGAACATTCCCTCCCCTACACCTCCTTCTGTCCCTGGGACAGGTATCCTTTACAACACAGGCATTCCCTCCGGAAATGTGGCCTAAAGGAGTCTCTTCGATGCACACAGAGATTTAGCTTTGGCCATGCTCATCACAGGGCTGTTCATAGTGGGGGAAACAGAAAACAACCTAGCTGTCTGCAGGTCGGAGGAGTGATTCATGAGACTGCCATGAATAGAAAATGACACAGCCTTTCACACTGCTGCTGAGCAGGAACATCCAAGGACGTGCAGAAATGCTCATGACGGGTTGTCAGGTAATAAAATGTGAGACCCTAACTGTACACAGTGAGACAAAAACCAGACCTATAAAGTGGTGAATTTATATGTATATCATTGTATTTGTGTGTGTATGTACACATATATACACATATGTATGGACACATATTAACTTTTTTAACTACTAATATTTTGGTGTACAGGTAAATAATTGTATTTATTACTTGTTTCAAGTTTGTACCATTAAACTTTAGTTTTATCCCTTTTCCTCCCTCCTGTGGTAACCATCTCTGCTTTCTATGACTTGGACTTTTTTGGATTCCACATGTAAGTGGGATCGTGCAGTACTTGTCTGCCTCCGACTTATCTCACTTAACATCAGGTGCTGAAGGCCCGTCCATGTTTTTGGCAGAATATCCTACTTTTCCATGGCTGAATAGTATTTTGTCGTGTATGTATGCCACATCCACTGATGGGCAGTTAGGTTGTTTCCATGCCTGGGCTATTGTGAAAAATGCTGCAGTACACGTGGGCGTGCACAAATTCTCACAATGTTATATGTCGCATATCTTCAATTTAAAAAATACTTGTGTATGCGTGTGTATATATATTATACATATAAAGCGTATATTACCCTATATATAGGCATCCATTTATAATATATAATTATATAAATTAATATACGCACACATACACATTGGAAGAATATACACCAAAATGTTAATGGAAATATATGGTGTAAAAAAAAAATACACACACACACACAGACATACTTACATGAGGTCTGTCTGGAAAAAGTCCAGCCATTGTTAATATAATGAGAATGGTTTGTGCAACATCGATGTGACCCGGCAGCCAAGGAGAGTGGACTGGAATGTGCGTGTGTGAATAGTGACGACTTCACTGTACTAGTCAGTGGGAGCTATAGATGCCACTGAGTGAGCATGTGTACTGTGTGGCTGTCACATTCAAAATGACCGAGCAAGTAGAACAATGAATCTGCATCACATTTTGTGTTAAGCTTGAATATTCCTCTGCGGGAACTATTTGGATCATTTGGAGGCTGTAGCTATGGGCAACTGGTGATTGGCAGCTTCATCACGACAATGAACCCACTCATGCATCACATCTTGTGCAGTGTTTTTTCATGAAACATCAAATCACCCAGGTGACTCAGCCCTCCTATAGCCCAGACTTGGTGCTCTGTGACTTTTGGCTTTTCCAAAACTAAAATCACCTTTGAAAGGGAAGAGATTTCAAACCATTGATGAGACTTAGGAAAATATGACAGGGCAGCTGATGGTGATTGGGAGAACTGCGTGAGGTTGCAAGGTGCTGCTTTGAAGGGGACTGAGGCATCACTGTCCTATGTGCAGTGTTTCTTGTATCTTGTATCTTCTTCAGTAAATGTCTCTATTTTTCATAGTACCTGACTGGATATCTTCTGCGTGCGCGCGCGCGCACACACACACACACACACACACCGTATTTTGCCATGTATGATGTGCACTTTTTTGTCTAAATTTTTGAGGGAAAAATAAGGATGCACATTTTACATAGGTATAATGATTATATACCATGGGTATAATGGTATAATCCCACATACAATGAGCACAAAAACATGGGTGCACACACACACAGTGTATACACACACACAAACATACACATATATATATACTGTTATGGACTGCATGTCTATGCCCCCGTTTTAATTCATTTATTGAAGCCCTAATACCCAGTATGGCTGACTTGAGGTTAAATGAAATCATAAGGGTGGGACCCTGATCCTGGAGGATTAGTGTCCTTCTAAGAAGAGATTCCAGAGTGCTCTCTCTGTGTGCACAAAGAAGAGGCCATGTGAGGCCATGTCAGGAAGGGGCTGTCTACAGGTCAAGAAGAGAGCTCTCACCGGAAATCGACCCTGCCAGGCCCGACCCAGGACTTTCCGGCTCCAGAACCATGAGAAAATAAATGTCTGTTCTTTAAGCCGCCCAGCCCCTCGTATTTTATTATGGTAGCCCAAGCAAATTAATACACATGCATATATGCAGATATATAGTAAATTTCTCTATAAATATGATCATGTATATGTGGTAATATGTATGGTTATAGATATGTTTTTTACATATGACAATATATATGCTAACTCTGTAACTATAAGCCAGACAGAAAGAATGTCCATTAAAATGTGGTGGTTCTCTCTGGGCAGTGTGGATATGGACGACTTTTTACCTTGTTCTTTTTTGCTTATTTGTATTATCTGAATTTTCTACAACAAATGTATTATTTCATATTGCTACTACTTACATTTCTTAGTATTTCTATAAGATAATAAGATTACTACTAAATATAGTAATAATATTACTATAAAATAAGTATCATAAAACTTTCTTCTGTCTAAAGTCGAACTCAGTCTTGGACACCGGGACAGGGCAGTGACTGTGGTCAAGGGGAGCAGAGGCTCAGGACCTGGGAACAGTCAGGGGCTGTCAAGACCACCTGTACAATCCTGAGCAGGTTTTGATGAGCCCACCTGAGCCTTCTCTCGCCGTCATAAGTACCATGGTTCCCACAGAAAATGCGTTTTCCAGTATCCAAAGGGCTTTGTCACACACACACATTTGCAGTGCAGTCTGAGATCCGTGTGCCTGTGCCGTGGATGAAGGTCACTGGATCGAGTCTGTTCCCCAGAATGAGGAAATTCCTGCAAACCAGTGCAGACTCAGGGTCTTGACACCTGTGTTTTGTGTCTCCCCCACAGATCAGCTGGACATCATCTCCATGGCAGAGACAACCATGATGCCGGAGGAGATCGAGCTGGAGATGGCGAAAATCCAGCGTCTCCGAGAAGTTTTGGTTCGACGGGAGTCAGAGCTCAGGTTTATGTGAGTGTCTGGGGAAGCGGTTTCAGACGGAGGATACCTGAGAACCTAACATTTACTGTTTATTACTGTGTGCCGGGCACTGTGATAAAGACATTAGGAACATTTAAAAAAAAATCTCATTTAATTCTCACTACTGCCTAGAGAAGTAGGTATCATAGTCTTGTGTTTTATGATAGTTGGGATTGAATGCAGATCACTCTGCCAGCAAAGCCTAAGCTCTCTCTGCTACCACTGTGAAGAGAAATGGAAGAAGAGAGAGAAGGAGACAGGACCAGCGGTGGTGCCCTGTGCTGGTGTCGGTAAAACACTCACTCTGCGTTCAGCTAGAACTGAGTTAAAAAAAAAAGATGAAGAAGCTGGATGAACTAGAGCAGTTTACTTAGCCTCTCTTAGCTTCAGGTCCTTCATTTGCAAATTGGGGGAAAATAATAATGCCTCTCTTCTGGGGTCATTAGCAACCTCAGAGTCACATGACTTGAAAATCTGTTGTCTACAGAGCAGTGCATTCCTGAGGAATTACAGGTAGTCAATCTTTCAAGAGAAACTAATTTTAAAATTTGAATGCTGGCAGATAAACTGAGAGTTTCAAAACAAAACAAAAACAGACAATTTAAGAGCAAAATTTCTTTATTGCCTGTCAACTCCCAGAACAAACTCCTCTTGAAGAAGCAGCAACATCACACACTCCAGGCATGCACTAAGCACCTCTCACACATTCTATCATTGATTTCTCTCAACTCCAGGAGGCCAGTTATAGGATAATCCCATTTTGCAGATGAGGACACTGAGGCTCAGGGAAGTTAACTTGCTCAGAGCCTCCCAGTTAGTAAATGGAGAGGGGGCAGGGTTGATTAGGAGTCAGACCCGGCTCCTCCTGCTTTCAAAACCCATATTCTCACAGCTGCATTCTATGACCTCTCTCAACCCACAAAATGGACTGCAATATTAACAGCTGCCATTTATATAGCTCTCTGCATGGGCCAGACCCTGTGCTGAGAGCACATGCACAATCCCTTCTCACAGGAGTCCTCAGAGGAAGGTTCTAGAACATCTTCCACTTTACAGATAAGAAACATTGTCCCTTTCATCTGGGAATAAGATAACCAATACATATGTGTTTAGAAACAATCCTTCCCTCCCCATGTTTTGTTTTGTTTTTTTTTGTATTTATTTTTAGAGAGAGGGGAAGGGAGGGAGACAGAGAGGGAGAGAAACAGCAATGTATGGTTGCCTCTCACATGGCCCTCACTGGGGACCTGGCCTGCAACCCAGGCATGTGCCCTGACTGGAAATCAAACCGGGACCCTCTGGTTCCCAGCCCGTGCTCAATCCACTGAGCTACACCAGCCAGGGCCCCGTGTTTTTTTTTTTTTTTTAATAAAAGAATTTGAAGTACTGTATGTGTGGGAAAAACATCAACTCAGACCACATGTTCTAGTAGGTCAGGTGGTTCCAACAACCGAGGTTGCCAAGATTGTACATAATGACTCTGAGATGCCTGGGGATTACCCAAGTCAAGATCAGTGGCAGGATGTTTTGTTTCTGAGTGTGAAGTGTAGGGGAAACCACTGAACTAGAAATAGAGACTTGGGGCTCACCTGCATCTCAGTAGTTGCTGAATTTAAGTAAAGGGTACAGTCACTCTGCACAAAAAACAACGACAATCCAAGTATAGGACCTGGGGAAATGCTGAAGTCTCCGTGCTGCTCCTCCTATGGATGGCATTGGGGTAAAGGGGACCACCAACTCTCAGAGTTTTGTTGAATGGGGAGTAACTGAATTCAGTGGCAACCAGGTTTGGGATTATCATAGTCTATAAATACTACATGCCATATGTGTGAAAATTAAAAGTCTTCCTCCATTGTATCTTTAATTCTAATTCATAGAAGTGACTTGTGTTAATAGGGTTGGTTTTTATTAATTCTGGTGGATAGTTATATTACTATTCTTTTATTTATATATGAACATCCATCAGGAAGTATTCATTCCCTCTTACAAAAGATGATTAAATTAGCATCTGTTTTCTATTTTTCTGTTTCCAGTTTTTACTTTTTTGGTTCTCAAAGAGTATAGTATTTATGTTCTGTTCTAAAACTATAACTAAGCTACTGTTCTTATCTCTAGATTGTTTCTAACATCAAAACCACATCACTAAAGCCTAGACTGGTGTAGCTCAGTGGGTTGGGCATTGTGCCACAAATGAAAGGTTGCAGGTTCGATTCCCGGTCAGGGCACATGCTTGGGTTGCGGGCCAGGTCCCCGGTTAGGGGGCATGTGAAAGGCAACTGACTGATGTTGCCTCTTGTACATTGATGTTTCCCTCCCTCTCTTTCTCTCTCCCTTCTTCTCTCTCTAAAAAATAAATAAAATCCTAAAAAAAAGCACATCACTGGCACTTAAATACCCTTCCTGTGTTTTAAAAGGAAGACAGAGAACATGAATTCTGCTTTAAGTTACAGAAACCTGCAGGTGCTTAAGAGGGGCCAGAGGCTGCTTTTGCTGCTGCAGGGACAAAGGCCGTTGCATTTATTGCCTTTGCGTTGTGCGTGTGCGTATGCAGACAGCATGCCTGCATTAACATGCCTGGCACATAGCAAGTGCTCAGTGACAACGATAGTTAACGTGTAGCTCTAGCTCTGGGCCAAGCACCGCACTAAGCTCTTGACTTGTGACCTCACTGAATTTGCCTGTCATGACCATGAGTCTAGCCACTTAGGGGCAAATGCCAACACTATAAGCTTGAGTAAATCAAATTATCTAAAGGACACAGAAGAATGCCAGTGTAGCCAGGATATAGAAAGGGGCTTGGAGACATTCTCCAGGGCAGTGGCCAGCTTCCAGGCACCTGGAGTCTCCCTAGCAGCCTGCAAACAGCAGTGGATGATGATGCTGCCCCCACTGCCCAGGTCCAGCCTGGTACAGTAGGTAGCCTTGCCTGGAGGTGCACCCACCTCATCAATCTCAGAGGTGCATGATGGACTCTAAGGTGGCCAGGGTAGAGAACACTGCCCATTCAGACCCGGACAAAAGCCTCATCCATCGCCCTTGGACTCCCAGACTAACAAGGCTGCGTGCAGGCTATTCTTGAATTCAGTTCCCTAGATAAATCTTATCATGTAGGTGGGTCCTAGTCTCCTTTCCATTTTAGAGAAGAGGGAATTAGAGGATAAGAAATTTTTCCTAGGTTGCATTATCTAGTAAGTACCCAAGCTAGAATGCAGCCTGACTCCAGAGTATTTATTAAGTGAGTGAATGAGGGGTGGAAGGAAGAAAGAAAAGAAGGAGAGAGGCAGGAGGAAGGAAAGAAGGAAGGAAAGGAAGGAAGGAAAGAGAGAAAGATGGAAGAAGGGAAGCTCTGAACGTGTCTACCAAGATAATTCCTTAAAGAATGTAAGATCCATGAGGGGAGGAATTTTATCCATCTTCCTCACTGTTGTATTTCCCAGCATCTTGAACAGTACCTGGCACTTATTAAGCAATTAATATTTGTTGATTGTGCAATGCGTTTTTCTTTCACACTCCATTCTTACCCCAACCACTTCCTTTTACACTCAGGCATGTACATGCATACACACAAAACCCTTGGCATAGAGTAAAGAAGAAAAATAGAATTTCAGACAATACTAAGCATTTACTGGCTCAAATGAGGAAGCTCTGAGTGACAGAAAAGTGACAGCCCTTGGCTAAAACAGTCCCAGTGACTGTAGCTGTGGTAACTGGGATGAGATTGGTTTTGTCATACCTGCTCTGAAGTCATTACATTGATATCCATCAGCTCCCGTGGAGACTGTGTGTCAGACCGTATTTCATGGTGGAGGGTGTCTTCTCACCTTTGCAGTCTCCTGCTGCGCCGACTCTTTTAAGAATGGGTCTAATGGCTGCTGCCTCAACACACCCAACGTGCGGGGTTATTCTCTCATGGGTTTCCCTTTGCTGTCCTTGTCCTTTCCTCTGGGACCCGCAGCCTCCAGTCATTCTCCATGTCCTCGTCAGAACTGTAAGGAAGTAGAAGAGGGGCACTCACCCATTCCTAGGAACGGGGTGAACTCATGAGAAGCGGGGTCACGGATCACCCTGGCTCTCCCATGTCCTTGGTCTGTGACCTTGGGCACATGACAGAATGCTAAGAAATGCTGTTTATCAAGAGTACTGATATGCCACACATGTGCTACCTGTACAGTGTGCATCAGCTCACTTATTTTAGTTCATTGAATTGTCACAAGAACCCCAAGGGGGCGGGCTCTATTCCTTCTACTTTATGGGTAAGGAAGCCGAAATTAAAAAGGTAAAAAGAGCTTATTCGGGGTCTCTGGCTAGTATGAAGCACAACTAGGTTTTGAACCCCAGGTGTCCATCCCAGAGGCAGAACACTCAGTCCTAGTTTATTATCTTCATTCCCAATATGAGGACCCCTTTTCTCTTTGTCCAGCTCTTCTGGAATGCACAAACTCGTGGTTGGATGTCCACAATCCTGCAATCCCACATTGGGTTTTGTCTTGTTCCAGCATCTTGAATTAAGTGTAGTGGAAATGAAGAGGATTCTCCTGAACATGGCTTAGGACTGTTATGTACCCTTTCTCTGGAGATAAATGATTTGTTTGGAGCCTAAAACGATGAGCTCCAACTTGAAAAGTTAAGGTTTTCTGTAGCATCCTATTCCTACAGGGGTCCTTGGGGACCACTACAGTCAACATTTATTGAGCCCTTACTGTGGGCCCAGCCCTGTGCTAAACCCCTCACACGCATTTTATATCACCCACAGAAAGTGCTCACTAATGGAAGGACAAACCAGGAGCACCTGCAGCCTCCCTGCTTGACCTGGATAAGGCCCGTGAGGTCAGGTTCAGAGCAGGGTTATGAGTGACCCCAGCTGGCACATGTCCTCACTCTGCACACAGTGCATCTTCTCTCATTGTCTTTCCTGCGCTTGTCCCCTGGTTTCCAAGTTGCTAAATGGCATTTAGAGCTCTCCCTCTTGAAGTGTGGAAATTTTATGAGCTTCATTTGAATGAGTCAATAAACCCTCAGTATCACAAAACTACCCCAGTAATAGGCATCAAATGTCCAGGAGGTAAAGCTGGATGCCTGCTTTGTTCCATCCTTGACCTTCTGCACGCCCACCTCCTGGTCCCTCCCACTGCTGCCCCGTCTCCCTGCCTCTCACCATCCTGTCCTTTGGAGGCTGTCAACAACCTCAGAATCATTTTCTCACCCTAATTCCAGCATTGAATCACACCATTAGCTTCTCATAACTCCCCCTGCGGTTGCCCGCCTCAGCTCTTCTGCATCCTCTCTCTATCCCGATCCTGCTGTTTATCTGGGTTTCAGATAATTAGGATTCTTTGGCCTCCGAACGGCAGTGGGAGGTGGTTATCTTCGTTTTTATACCCGCTTGCTGGATTTTCATAAAAGGGATAGTGCACGCTTTCTCGCAGTTTGCTCTGGGCAGTGGTGACTTTCAATCCATGAGTCTGAACTGCCACTGGCAGGGGAAATGGGTGCAAAGGACAGATTTCGGGAGCACAGCCCTTGAGTTCCAGTATTTTCAGACCCTGGGCTGAGACCTCAGTGAATTCATTTTATTAAGAAGTACAGGAGGGAGAGGATGCAAATAACTGTAATTGAACAACAATAAAGTAATTAAAAATTAAAAAAAAAAAAAAAAAAGAAGTACAAAGCATGGTGAAGAGGTCCGGCCCTAGAACCTGGCAGGGATTTAGGGTGGGGTGATAGAACGTGCCTGCATTGTGAAAAGCAGCTTTTCAAATACTTGCTATGCTGGAGAGGGTTCTCAGCATTTAACATGCATTGACTCACTTAATACTCAGTACCACCATCTAAGCAGACAACACACTTTCATTTCATAGATGAGGAAACTGAGGCAGAGAGCGGTCAGTAACTTTCCCATTAAATAGCAGATGGTGCTGTCACCCAGGTACTCGGGTCCAGAGTCCATGATCTCAGCCTTCATCCTACGGAGTCTCTCCACTGGTTTTCAGTTCCAGTTCTTCTCACTAACTATGTGACCTGGAGCAAATCTTTTGCTCTGTTCCAGCTTCAGTTTTACCCATCTGTATAGTGGGACAAATTGTTTCCCTGGCAGCATTGTAGCAAGAGATGAAAGAGAGGACGCATGAAAGGAGGTGGCTCTTTTCTAGGAAGAAAGCATATCAACGTTCTGTTCCCTCTTTTAGCTGTTGACTCTGTCTGAGGGAGAGTAGGGGATCAAGGGGGCTTAGTCAGAGCCAGAGAAAAGCCAGGAAACGCTCCTTTCCCGAGGAGCTGAGGAGTGGCTCTCCACCATCAAGTCCAATTCTACCCTGGGGCCCTGACTTTATTACAATATTATTTAAAATTTTTTATACACTTGCATTTTTCTTCTCCCTTTAACGACCTGATAATTCTGAAGTCTGTTAGGAAAAGCTTCAAGCCCGGGGCAAAATGGAACGTGTGCGTTTATGGAACTTGACACCTCTCAGCCACATTGGGGAGTTTGAGTCACACTGGTTGCACTCTGGGTTTTAAATAGCAGCTCCTGAGAACAGGTTGTCACTGCCAGAGCCTCTGTACAAATCAGGTGGGAAGTGACGCCTTTAATTGTAGAAAATCTACAAAGCAATTTGTCTTGGACAAAATATACAATATATCTGGGGAGTTGGGGAGGAAGAAAGCCTCACGAGAAGAGGAAAGCATTGGAGAGGTAGAGAGAAGAAAGGCCCTCCTGAATTTCTAAGCATCCTGGGAGGAAGGGATGAGGTGGGGATCTGGGTCAATGAAAAGGAGAAAGACGTGTCCCCCACTGGACAAGCTTCTGTTGTTCCAGCTCGCCTTTTGCACTCAGAACAAGCTTTGAGAAAGGAGATTCTTCTCTCTGGGAGCTCTGTCTTACTATAAATGTATTGCATTCTCTCGACTCCAAGGATCTCCTCTCAAACTCCTAGGTTCTGGTGAGCTGGGAGGGAAGTCACCATATTAGGCTCTTGTGATGCTCAATATCATGTCACCTTGACTGGGTCATGGGGTGTGCAGACATTTAGCCAAACGCTAGTCTGGGTGAGTCCATGAAGTGTTTCTGGGTGAAATGAACCTTTGTGAGTGGGCCTCATCCAATCAGTTGGAGACCTGAATATAACAAAAGTCTGAGTAAGAGGGAACTTTGCCTGCCTGACTGCTGAGCTGGAACACCCATCTTTCCTGCCTTTGGACTTGAACTGAAAAATCTACTCTTCTTGGGTCTTGAACCTGCTGGCTTTTGGACTAAAATTTACAACATCCTCTCTCCTGCATCTCCAGCTTGCCAACTGTAGATCTTGGGACTTCTCCTTAATCCTGCATATATATATATATATATCTCCTCTTGGTTCTGTTTCTCTGGATAACCCTGACTAATACAGCCCCATTTATTCTCAGAAATTTCCATCTGAATGCGTTATCTGTCTAGCAAAGACCTTAATCACTTCCTAGTGATTAAGATAAAGGGAAATTGGCTCACTGCTTTGGTAAAACAGTTTTGGCACTTCATTATCTAGCAAAGATGAACATGTTCTTACTTTATATCCAGGAGTTTCTCTCCTGTGTATTCCCTAAAACCGGTTTGTGTAATGGGGTAAGCACTAGCCTCATGCATCTATTTCAATTTAAATTAAACAAAATTTGAAATGCAGTCTTTCAGTAGTCCTAGCCACATTTCAAGTGCTCATTAGTCAGTTGTGGTTAGTGGGCACCCACAGGAAAGCACACAGTTTTGTAGACCATTTCCACCATCACAGCAAGTTCCATTTGGTGTCATTTCCCTGAAGCAACTCTCACACGTGAACATCAGGAAGCGTATTCCAGAATGTTCATAACCGCACGAAACTTGCAGTTCAAATGTTCATCAGCAGTAGAAAAGGATGAACCAACTGTGGTCTCGGCATGCCGTGGAATACAGTGGAACCGAAAAACGAGCACTCCATGGGGATTAAAATGGATGAACCATGATGTTGAGCAAAAAATTTATGTAAAGGTCAAATATGCAAAACCAACAAATACAATTGTGCAGGCATTCATATAGGGATGGGCAACTTTACAAATAAAAAGTATTAGCACAAACTCAGCATAGGGCTTACCTCTGAGGGCATGAGAAAAATACAGGGAGGTGGAGTCCGCCAGAGTTTCTAAGCGGCATATACAGGTTATTACTGAAGCTGGATGATGGAAACGTAACTGTTCATTGTTCCATACACTGCATATATGTGTTTCGTGCACACTTTTTCATATAGTTCACACACGCACACAGACACAAACACACCCATACAGGCACGGGCAAAAGTAAGGTCACAGTTGTCTGTATGGAAAATAATACAATAATTAACAAATAATACAAGCCAACCACACATTGATGTTTCTCTCCCTCTCTTTCTCCCTCCCTTTCTCTGAAAATAAATTTTAAAAAATCTTTAAAAAAGAGAATAAACTGCGTTTTGTATGCTCACAACTGTAAACCTACTTTTGCCCACCCCCGTGTTTCCTCCAGTGGTGGTGGTAAAACACGCCTAACACAACACTTACCGTTTGGGCCATTTTTAAGTGCACAGATGGTGTTAAGAACATTTGTAATGTTGTGCAACCACCACCACTGTCCATTTTCAGAATTCTTTTCAACTCCCAGCACGGAAACAGCACTGATGAATCATTTCCCTCTTCCCTAGCTCGCCCTTGGCAGTGACCGTTCTACCTTCTACCTCACAGAAGTGAAATCACACAGTATTTGTCTTTTGGGACACAAGCACATTTTTAAGAGAAAAATGCTAAGAAGGGGAAGTTTATGGTATCTGATGCCTTCACTGAAATGTCTCAGGTACATCCAACTCAGCATGTCTAAGTCCAAGCTCATGTCCCCCCTCCCCCCCCATACCCCTCCCCTCCAAACTGAGCTCAGCGAACAACTCAGCACTACAATCTCTACCTGTTTAAACTCCAGATTACAAAATTAGATGCCATCCTTGACCCCTCACAGTTTGCCACCTGGCAGATTCCATCCACCTTCAAATCGGGTCAGTTGTAGCTCCTAGTTTCCCCTGGCCCACTTTTCTCTGTCTCTGTGGCCACCACTCAATTACACATTCCAGTCGCTGTCTTGGATCTCAAGAGCCTCCCCGCTGCCCTCCAAGCCAGGGACTTGGCAGCCAGAAGGAGCTTCTCAAAATGCACATCAGACCACAGCTCCTAGCTTTAAACACATTTCAGAATTTGTTAGTATGATAAAGCCTATGAGGTTCTGCTTGGTCCCTTCCCACCTGTTCTCTCCTCTCTGTTCTTCACCCATTTTTCACTCACAGACCCCACCCCTGCTCTCCACCCTCACAGGTCCCCCACCTTCCAGGACCCTCTTGCCATTGGGATCTTTTTGTCCCTGCTGTTCCCTCTGCCTGTACCCTCTCTTCCCGCCCAACCTCTTTGCCTGGTTTCACTCTCCCTGCAGGACCCAGATCCAAGGTCATTTCTAAAGGGAAGCCTTCCCAGCACTTCCCAGTCTGTGTCCTCTCTTGTCTCCATAACCATGATCTTTTCCTCAAGAGCCTTTCTCTCCATTTATAAATCTATGTTCATTGGTGTATGTGTTCAACATTTGTCTCACCTACTGGGTCCACATGCTGGCCTTGAGGGCAGATGCTGAACTGTGTTCACTCCCATCGATGTCGGCAGCACCCAGCACATGGCCAAACTCAGAGTAGGTGGTCCGTAAATATTTACCTAATACATGAGCAACAGTTCATTTCCTTGCTTTTCCAGGGTCTGACCCATTGCAAGAGTTCTCCCGGGGCTGGCCAGTCTGGGTATCGAGACTTGCCTGGCCCTCTGATGGTTAGGGTAGATTGTGGGTCCGGTCCGCAGTATTCCCACAGAGTGACAGTGCAACCTGCATTAGACACTTCACTGCGTCTGTGACTTTCCTGTGGCTGCTCTAACAAACTACCACAAAGTTGGTGTCTTAAAGTAACACACGCTTATTCTCTTATAGTTCTGGAGGCCAGAAGTCTGAAATTGGTCTCACCGACAACCAGGTGTCTGTGGGACCAGGTTCCCTTCTGGAGGCTTGATCTTTCCAGCATCTAGAGCTGCATTTCTTGCATTCCCTGGCTTGTGGTTCCTTCCTCTGTCTTAGAGAGAGCAGAATGGAGTCTCCAAATCTCTCTCTCTGCTCATATCATCACATCCCCTTCTCTCTTCTGTGTCAAAACTCCCTGTGTCTTCCTCTCTTGAGGACACTTGTGATTACATTTAGGGCCCACCTGGATAATCCAGGATAACCTCCCACCTCAAGTTCCTTAATTTAATCACACCTGTAAAATCACTTTTTCCATATAACATATTCACAGATTCCAGGGATGAGGATGCAGATATCTTTGAGAGGCATTGTTCAGCTGACCACAGTGGCTATGCAATTCATTTATGGGCCAAGCCCTGAGCTGGACTCTCAGTCACGGTGGCAGAGATGGCCACCGCAAGGCCGAGCCGCAGACACATGTAGAGAACAAACATTGCTTCATCTCATGCTGAGCTGTCATTCTTTGAAATCTCCCAAAGAAAAAGCAGAGAGAGAAAGAGAGAGAGAGAGAGAGAGAGAGAGAAAGGCTCTCGATATGCATGTGCAGGGGCCTGACTGCTTGTTTCTGGAAAATTGCTGACTTGAGTGGCTGCAGAGGTTGAGAAGCGCTTGCCCATATCACTTCATGGTCTCAATTGAGGGCACAGCTTTTTGCTCTGTGCTTAGTCCAGAATCAGATAATGCTTGGCTGGGCCTCATTTCCACACTTCTCTTCAGATAAGAACCAGCTCTCTCTTGATATTTCTGGGACAGGATGCTCAAAGAGAAATGGGAAGGGGTAAAGATATAAATAATTTGGCAGAGATGCCTTGGTGTTTTGGGTCTACATGAGCATTGCTGGCCCCAGTCACTCATTAAGACAATGTCCTGATTTACAGCTTTCACATTATTTAATTGGCTTCTCTTCATTAAGTGATCAGTTACATAGTTTTCGGGGGTTTTTTTCTCCTGGAATTCTGGCCCACTCTTGGCCTCTGTCTTCAGCCTCGTAAAATCCTTAGGGGTTGTGAATTTGATTTGGTCCATCTGCGACATTTCTGGCTGGGCTCTGCCAAAGGCAGGGCAGCCTGTTTTTTCATTACTGGACATCCTGGTCTTTGACAGGGCTGCTTTCTGATAAAATGAGACACCTTCTCATGCTCCAGATTAGATTACATTGACATTTGGATTCTAGCTCTGATCTTTACAGGCTTTGCAATCTCAGACAAATACCTTCATCTCTCTGGGCCTCAGTTGCCTCATCTGTCAAATGGGAATGCATCCAATAGCTCAAGAAGTGGTTGTGAGGAATAAAAGAGATCATGTATATTAAGTGCCTGCCACAATGTAACTGCTCATTATATGTTCCTTTCCTTCAAGAAGAAATTGAGTTTGGAAATTACCAAACACACTGGTAAGAGCAGACATTGGGCCAAGGCTCTTGATTGTTGGTAGTAGGTTATTTACGTTGCAGAAGGAACACAGGAGAAGGGAGGAGATTGGAGGGTGGCGTGACGATCTCTCCCATGACAAGGATGCAGGACTGGAGAGGAGAAGTCTCAAGGGGCCCGGGAGCTCTCTCTTGAAACAGCGAAGTGCTGCTATGTGGAAGAGGGAACTTGTCCCTTTTATGCGGAACCAGAGCAGATGCCACAGTGAATCAGATTCCAATCTCCGCATAAGAGAGGCCTTTCCAAATACTTAGAGCTTAAAAAGTTGGAATCTTGGGATGTAATGAGTTTTCATACCTGGGAATATTCGAGCATTTATTTATGCCTTCATTCAACAAGCATCTACGGTAGGATTACCATGTGCCAGGTCCAAGGAATGGAGCAATGAACAGTACAGATGAAGGCTCTGCCCCATTGGTGTCCAGCAAAGGAGACAAAGCTGGATAACTTTTGTGTGATAGATGGAAGCCTCAGATGGACAGTGAGGTAGGAGAACAGGAGCTGAGATGTTATGATCAGTTCTTAAAGTCATCATCATTATTATTTTCATCTAACATCTCTTAGGCATTTGCATGTGCCAAATACAATGCTTAATTTTTATATGGATCTCCTGATTTAATCTTCATAGCAAATACTATTACAGGCCACATTTGACAGATGAGGAAATTGAATTTCACAGATACTGAGAAACTTGCCCAAGATCACCCAGCTAAGAATTAGGCTGGGATTTTAGCTCCAGCAGCTGACCCCAGGGCTTGGCTTTGCTGTGTTCATCAGGTGCCAGTCATTACCTCCTTACCCACTGCTCCCCCTCAGAGAGTCAGCCCTAGGGTATGAGGGGTTCCCACCTTTCTCACTCACACTTTTCCTCTAGGCCAGACCTGATTGGTTCAGATTGATCCAGTCTGGGCCAATCAGAGTCTGTCTCCTGGGCTACAAAGAGATCGGGACAGTTAGGTGATAGGAGATTTGCAAACCAAAGACTGTGGATGAACAGAGAAAGCTATCTTTGGAGGAAAGGAGATGACTAGCCCATCTGCTTCAAGAGTAGCAAACAGGAGAGACATGGCCCCCCAAAGCAGAGAATGAACCTGGCCATGACATTTCTGTTCCAGTCCCCAAGTGGTCCAGCTGAACTGTGCCTGTCCACAAGACAGTGCATTGCGTATGAGACAAGGCCCTCTCCAGACCCTTTGGAGAAATGCCTCCCACCCATGTTGCCGCAGCCCGGGGAAATCCAAATCCACCACTAAAATATCTGTGAGTTTCCAGGGGGTTCCATCCTCAGGTCTTCTCTGCTTCTAGGCTTGGTTTCCTGGGTTCTGTACCCTACTCCACGTGGGCGTGACACTCATATGTTTACCAGTTTCCACTGCAGCAAAATAACGAGAAGCACTATGCCACCCCCACAGGTCATTCGAGGAGCCATGGAACTCAGCACCACAGAACGGGGCGGCACTGAGCTCTTCACAGCAAACAATCTAAAATCCACATTTGCCAGTTTGGGCTAACAAGGTCCTTTTTACCACCCTGTACCAAGACAGCTCCTTTTTCCTTTGCTTTTTTCCACCCACAGAGCCCAGTCTCACCCCCTTCCTTGCTCTTCTTTATGTTACCTCATTCCAAGTAAGACAGAGCCCTCTCCCTGCCTTATGCAGAGCAATTTCACTCTCTGCTGTGGCACCAAAACTTTCTGGAACTCTCGGGAACCCTACCCCAGCTGTATGTCAAGGTATGATTCTAAGCAAAAACCATTTCTTCCTCAAGGTAAATTTGGGTACCAGCTCTTAAGGTAATAACATTTACTCCCATTTTCTTACACATTTGCTAAACTATCTTTTCACCAAGTGAGCTTGAGTGGATTTCTATTCCTTATAATTTGTGCTGGAATGTTCTATCAAAAACTTAGCTGTGCTGAGGACTCTTTTTCCCAGAATCCCTTTCCTGTCCGGTCCAGGTTAAAGGTGGGCAATCTGGGAGGCAGAAGGGAAGGAGCAGTGTTACTCTTTGAGGGCGCCTGGTAACCAGAGGTAACCAGACAGGGCCACAGAGGTTCCAGCTCGTCCTCACTCTCTTCCACTTTCCGTGCAGCTTGTCTTCCTGACCACCAGGTCTGACGACCAACAGCCACCCCTATGTCTTCCAGACACTTGGCAAACTAGGCAACAGCCTCCCATAGATCTGTGCACCTGCTGTCCCTCTGTAGCCCCACCTAGCTAGCTGCAGGTGCTTGATTTGTCAGAGCACCTGGCTGGTGACTGCTCTGTTCCTCCCATGATTGTGGAAGGTCTAATTCCTACAGCTCATCCCTTGCCCCGTAACTCTGGTGGTTCTGCCTCCCTGACCGAACCCTGGCTGACAGCAGCCAGAGACTGGAGGCAGTGAAACTTGCCCATTTTTCACTAGGTTGCCAGTTCTCCTGAAACCACTGGTTTTGAATTCTGACTCACCTGGAGTCAGGCAATCACACTGGAATCACCTGGAGAGTTTGACAAGAAAATGCTGATGCCTGGGTCTTCAGAGTCTGATTTAATTGATCCAGGTGTGACCTGGCCATTGAGAGTTTTCAAAGCAGTTGGGGTTCTCCCCCAACCCCCATTGCACAGACATCCCCTAACCCAGGGATCCCCAATCCCCCGGGCTGCGTACCTGTACCTGTCTGTGGCCTGTTAGGAGCCAGGGCTTCACAGCATGAAAAATTGTCTTCCACGAAACCCGTCCCTGGTGCCAGACACCTCTTCCCTGGGTGAAGTAGAAGGATCCTGGTGTCCATCAGCTGCTTATAGATAACTCATCTATTTTCATAGCACGTTTTTTTCCTTGATGCCAGTTGGCCTTGGACAAAAGGTATAACATCTGCCCTGTGTTGGCCTGTCTTCTCACACAGCAATAGGTACGTCTGGCTCCATTCGGTTAGAACCGTGATCAGAATCCGAGTGAAATGCATGTCATGGTCTCCTGTGGTGTATGAGAGTTCTGATGCCATCTGCTGTCTTCATGATCACATCCATCATCGGAATCTATATTTACCAAGAAAATGACAATGGCAAGCTTTCTGAGAGCTTATATTCAGCAGTGGAATTTGGTCAACAATGATCGCTTTTAATTCGCTCTATTTCAATTCTGCGGTTCTTGACCTCTGAAAACCAATACGTGATCTCCTTTTTTATTTTTATTTTTAAAGCAATCAAGTGAGGAAGCCAAGAGTTGGGAGACGTGGGATTTCTGAGGTGCCTCACCGAGGGGTTTGGGGGCTAGTGTGCAATAATGACGGCAGTGGTTCTGGAGCCAGGCAGTGTGGAACTGCATTCCCGGCTCTAGAACTGGATTCCTGTAAAAACCTCCCGCCTCAGGTCCCTCATGCGCACAAGTGCTAGATTATCAGTTCACACTATAGATTGGAGTGAAGATTAAATGAAATGATGCAAGAAAATAACTTAGTGTAGAGCCCAACCCTTTATAAGTACCTCCTACATATTAGCCATGAGAATTCTTGGGTAAGTCTTTCTGCAACCTGTGAAAGAGTTTTGAAGCTAGGGTTTGAGCCAAAGCAAAACTTGTCCATTTATAGAATGAGATCTAAATTTCACTTTGAAATCAACACTTCGGAAAACGCCTGAATAAACTGACATTTTGGTTTGACATGAGGTTTCTCCGCATGGAGTTCGTGAGCTGTACCGGATCACGAAAAGGGAACACTGTACCTCCTCCCACCTTGAAGATGGAGATTATCCACTGCTAGTCCATGTCTGCACGTGTTCGCACTGCCTCTTAGGGCCTCTATAACTGGCCTTGCGCGGTTCTGGGGGAAAACTCCATTTGCTCCTAGGACAACTCGGAGTAGCTCTGCTTCAGTCCGAGCGTGCGCTGGTGATTCAGTTCAGGGAGTCTTGCCCAGGGCATCATTCACTGCCCGGAGGAGTCGGCCCTCTGACCATCTGCTGTCTGTCAGCACTCCGGTTGGCTTCCCCTTTGGTCCTGTGGAGCCATCTCAAGAAACTTTCAGTTCCTCTCTGCTGGCTGCCCTGACGTAGGCACCCAGAAACGCGGTCAGGGGAGCCATGCTGGGGCCGAGAGAGGATTAGACTGGGAGGCGGCACCTGGTTCAGACTTGGCTGAGTGGCCTTAGCTGGAACTGGGGTACATGCTGGGATGATTTGAGATAGTACAATATTTGGGAAAACATTAATTAAGAACTTATTTTCTTGTCTTTTAGTTGTATTTGTTTTTATATATAGAGAGAGAAACATCAATTTGTTTGTTCCACCCATTTATACATTTGTTGGTTGATTCTTGTATGTGCCCTGACCAGGTATTGAACCCACAACTGTGGCATATTGGGATGACACTCTAACCAACTGAGCTACCTGGCCAGGATTTATTTTTATGTCTTTTAAGGAAAAATCTTGGTTTTTCACTTATGGTGCTGTAAGAGGCTATATATTTAAAAATTTTATATAAAAAGTGGTTAACATAAAGAAAAATATTGAATAAATAATAGTGGAGAGGGCATGAGATCTGGCAGATATTTCCAGAGTGCTATGCAAATGCCTGATGATTAGGAAACACTGCCTTAGCCACACTGAGCCAGGGGCATGTGACTGTCACCTCTGGTGGTGGTGGGAGATAGTAGGCTCAGCCAGAGGCGGCACACAGGGCAATTGAGGTGAAGGGCTTTGCTTGTGAAAGAGCTGGTGTCCCGGCTGGGATGTTTCCACTGGGTGATCTTGGGCAAATTATTTAACTTCTTTGAAACTCTTTTGTGTGGTGTTTTCTGACACCACCATCAGATGACAAAGCTAACACAATCTAGTAACAAGTTTGATGTCCTTGATCCCAGGGAAGACAATCCATGGATTGCGGTAGTACGGTGTTTTACAAACAGTGAAGCACTCTTCCTCAGGGATTTTGGGCAAGAGTGAGTTTTATAGAGCCATAGGAGACGCAACATGGAAACAGGGCATGATTGGCTAGGGGCGCTCCTTCTAAGGCTAGTAGGTCCTATTTTCTAGGGTAAGCTAAACTAGCTAAAGCCGAGTTGGAGGATTGTGGTTGGTGAATGTCAGGTTTTCTCGACAGCTGTTCCAGGTGTTTTCTGTAAGTTCAGGCTAACATTTAAATTAAAAAATAATTTTTAATTTATTGATTTTAGTTCCACTTATTCATGAATTCATCTGTTGATTCTTGTATGTGCCCTGACCAGGGATTGAACCCACAGCCTTGGCATGTTGAGACAACTCTCTAACCAAATGAGCTGCTAGGCCAGGGCCTAGGCTGACTTAGGTTTAGATCTGTGATGTAGGCCCGGCCGCTGGGGTGGTTCTCGTTTTGTGTGTCCTGATACACAAATGAACTTTATTGCCACTTCTGACACCAGAGGTGGTTTTCTTCTGACACTAAATATGTGTTGCTTTTCCACACTAATGCTCTGATTCTCTGACACCAACTGGATATCCAACAATTCAGTTCAATTCTGACACCATCTACTTGGAGTTAAGGTCTGATCTTGCAAGCGTCAGGGCTCAAGAACTGCCCTCAATTCAGATGCCGGTCTTAAGTCCTGGGCCACCCACACTTCTGCCCAACCAACTACAAATTCAGGGGTTCCCATGAATTTTGGATTATATCCAGTAGAAAGGCTAGCCCTAAAGGTAATGGTTTTATTAGCCTCGAGGCTGTTAACCAGCTATTTAGCCCAGCGGTCTTATTTTAAGATTATCTTTAAAAAGTGTCGATGAATCCAGTTCCTTAAATGCTCTGGGAATGAGGTTTACCATCTTACTGGTTCCCTCATTAATGTCTTAAATTTTTTTTTTACAAGTGTTCATTATATATTTGTATGAGTCCCATTTTTAAATTTTGAAAATATGCTTCAGCAAGATCATCACAGCACCATGCAGAAGTTCAGCACGATCATCAAGGTCATGGAGAACCTCTGTGTGCCAGGCACCGTGCTGGGCACTGCAGAGAAGACAAAAATGGGTACGACTGGTCCCTAGAGTCAAGGTTCTAATAATTACTTACGGGGCGATGAGAAGCAGGTCCGTTAGTCCCTGCACTGTGAGAAAGGGAGGAGAGCCCCTGGCCACCGGGAGCCACCCAGCACTCCCCGTGAGGCCGAAGCGCTCCTCTGTTGAACATGAATGGTGTCGATTGCCACCGTCAGATCAGGCCATTCTGAGCCTGGGATCAATCAAGACAGCAAGACAACTTCACAAGTGTATCTGAAGCAAGTAAAGACATGAACGTTGCCATAACAACAAAGCCAAGCATCTCTGTAACTTGGTCCGTAACAGTGACTGCTGCTTCCTCACTGTGTTCTCATCACTATATGGGGGAGAATTATTAAAATGCCCTATCAGAGAATCATCCCATTTCCTGGCAACATCCGGTCCAGAGTGAATACCCTCTTCCTTTAATCCATCCCCAAAAACACCCAACACAAGTTCCAGTCTGATAATGAGTCATTTCTAACATTCTTTTACCGATATCTTTGTGCCCAGAACTGAGTTGAGGGGCAAATAAGCCAGATGCCAGTTCATATGTGGTGCTACAGGCTCGCTGGAGTGACATAAAATGGAGAATATTGTCCCCGTCAGCGGTTCCCTCAGAGGGAGGGCTTGTGTGGTTGTCAGGGGCTGCTTGGGAGAGAGGCTTTTTTTGGCTGGTGTTCTTGGCAGCAAGCAACAGAAATCAACCCTGACTCAAGCAAAACAAAGGATTTACTGGAAAGCTAGTGGTGGGATAGGGGCCCCTAGAATCAAAGGGAATCTGAAGGACCAGGTTTGGAAAATGGGCGGGAATCAAGAGGGCTCCAGAGGCTTGGCCGCAAGCCCAATCTGGCCAGGACACCGCTGCGAGTGTCGGTGCACACCGCAGATGCAGCTGCACCGTCCTTTCATCCCCGTGTCGTTAACTCGCCGGTCAAGGTCTTGGGCAAGAGGTTCTTGTCGGCCGAACCTGAGGAAGAGGGTGTGCTTCCTTGTCTGACTTCTCCAATAACGACTGACACAGTGAGTGGTCCCCCAAGACTAGCGTTTAAGATACTGAGCACTGGAAAGTCCCAGCTTTAGCCTGTTACAGGAGCAAGATCCCCTGCCCCCAGGGTCATGTGTCAATGACAATAGGCGGTCCAAGCATAGAGAGGTTTGCTATCTGTAGAATTTTTGGTTTTGTGGAGAGGAATGTGCTGAATTCGTGCCAGTGCTGGGTCTCATAGTACAGAAAGGAGAGGCTCCTTGCTGCCTCAGTGTGGACGCCCAAGTCAGACCACCTGGATTAGTGCCCAGGCTTCCCCCTTTAACTAGTGTACGCTTCTGTCTGAGCCACTCAACCTCTCTGAGCTGCAGGACCTTCATCTGTAAAAGAGGATCACATAGTGTCTCCCTCAAAGGGTGGAATAACCCTTATGAGGAAAAACTGAGATAACCCGTATAAAGCCCCTATGCTATCCTTAGCAAATGGTAAATTCTGAATAAATTGTAGCTAAAATCATCATTATCAATCATCACCACCATCATCATTGTCATTGCCATCACCACCCATGGTAATCTTTTTCTCACACAGTGCTTAGCTTTTCTTCTTCTAAAAAAAGTTGAATAAATATTTAAAGAATGTTAAAGAGGCACCCCCAAATTTTCCCACCTGTTAATTCCAGCCAGTGATGTTAAATTACAGGACTCTTGCTTACCCATAGGGAGTATTAAACCATGGAGTTTGGCAAATGATACAGACCATATCTTCTACACCCTCCCTTCCTCCCAGCCTGTAGTAAATATTTGCCAGAGAACCAGTAATTATAACCCTCTCCTCCCGGCTTTGGGGCACCCAGCGGGGGCTGGGGGGCATTCTTGTTGTTTCTTTGTGGTTCACCAAGCCCTAGGAACCTGCTCCCATACAAAGGAGGCCACTAATCAATGGTGCTGAGTAAACATGAGGTTGATTTAAATGTCAGTTCGGTTATTATCAAAAGCAGATCTGTTTCTGAAGGCGCAGTGAGTGCAATGGGAACTGTGGGTGGGTCTTATAGATAGCTCCTGGCACAGAAAAGGATGCTGGTGGCTGGGGCCTTGGTAGGAGGAGTAGGGCTAAGCTCCTGGGTGGCCCAGTCCATAGGAGCCAGTGGGAAGAGGGGCAAGGGAGCCTTACCTGGAGTTTGAGGCATGCAGATTGTGTTTCTAAGCTTTTTTTTTTTTTTTTTTTTTGCTCTGTTGAAAGAAATGACAGCTTTAGAATTTCTGTACAGTTAGGGGCTTGGTGCCAGCAATCTGTTCACAAGGAAGGACAGGGGACTTGTCTGAAAGTCGCGCTTGCAGCAGCAGGCCCGCGTTTTTCACTCAGCTTGGGTGGCATAGATCAATCAGAATAGTATGGTTTTCTACCAAGCTTTTTACTATACATGACATGACATGGGGGGAAATGTCTGCTGTCCATCTCAAAAACATTTTAAATATTGCGAGGGCTAATGGAAATTATGAGAAGGGGCTAACACCATCCCACAAGAAAGCCGACCCCTTTGAAACAGCCGCAGTTGGAAAGCATTTTAAAAGGCTCCTGACTGCAAGGAGGAGGCAAAGGATGGGGCGCTGGAACGGAAGGGGGCAACTTGGCATATGTGGGTGGCACCTCTAGCCTGTTCCTTTGGTGATTATCAGGGCTCTGGAGTCAGACTGTCTTTTCTCAAATCTTGCCTTTGTTTCTTGCCAGCTGTATGACCTTAGGTGACTTACTTCACATCTCTGAACCTTCTATAAAGTTATAATGATAATACCTGCCCTACAGATTGTGAGAATTAAGTGAGACAGTGCTAGGCCCAGTGCTCAAATGAGTGTGAGCTTTTGTTGGTGTTGGCAAGACAGAGTGAGAGATGGCTGTGGGGGCGGGGAGGGGAGGCATCGCACTGGGCAGAACTCCGCAGGTATTAGAGAATGGAAGGCACAGGAGGGCCCCAGTGCTCAGAGGGCTCAGAATAGAAACTGTATCAATAGCAGTGTGCAAAGCAGGATCACTTGAATTACAGTGTTTAATTGGATTTCTCTGGGGGTGACTCACTGCCTTTGATTGGTGCTCTTGTCCTTGTGGGGTCTCTATCACAGATCTGAAAATCTCCTACCTGCACTTGCAGTCTGGGGGCCTTGTTTCAGTAAAAATCCGGGGCTGTGCTTACTCCTTCTTGCTTGCCTGTCAGCTTGTCTTTCTCTCTTCATCGCTTATTTACCGCGATGTGTCAGACACGGGTGACATGCTAGAACCACAGAGGGAAAAGGCAAAGTCCCTTAAAGGGCACCTAGTCCATTTAGGGAGAAACGTAGGGGCCTGGACGATTGTCAGGAGGCTGGAGCAGCAGGTAGGAGGAGGATCCGATTGAGCCTAGGAACATCAGAAAGGATCCAGAGTCGGTGCTGTTGTCTCGAAGGATGCACAGGAATTAGTCTGACACAAGGGTGTTCTGAGATGGGAAAGGGAGTTGAAGGGAGCAAAGGCTTGAAGGGTGCAGGTCAGGACCCACACAAGCTTGCAGTCGGCTCGGGTGCTAGCCCGAGCTTGAGGTCTGTGGCTGGAGTGAGGCTGACAAGCAAGGGCAGGGAGGGGCTTCTGCAGCAGCGGCTGCGGTGCCGAGATCAGCTGTGTTCACCTCTGAGGAAAGGGGTGGCTCCTGGTAATTTAAAGCAAAAACCAAAAACGGTTAAAGTTTACCCATATAATACATGCATGTTATAAAAATTATGATACAAGGAAGCAAATGAAAGAAATAAAAATTTGTTCACAATGATCACTGTACTATTTTGAATGCAGTCTCGCAGCCCTTTTTCCCTATGCATATGTAGTTTGCAAAATTGGATCAATATTTTTTTTTAATTCTCACTCGAGGATATGTTTATTGATTTTAGAGAGAGAGATTAAAACATTGACGTAAAACATTGATGTGAAACATCTATGTGAGAGAGAAACATCCATTGGTTGCCTCCTGTATGCGTCCCAACCAGGGATGGAACTTGCAACCTTTTTTGGAGTATGGGACGACGCTCCAACCAACTGAACCACCTGGCCAGGGCTGGATCAAGGTTTCTTAGCCAGCACTGGCCAGCACAGCTCACTTCATTGGCTGTCATCAAAGAGAAAAGTTGCTGATTCGATTCCCCATCAAGGAAAATGCCTACGTTGTGGTTCAGTCCCCAATGGGGACAACTAATTGATGTTTTTCTCTCACATCAATGTTTCTCTCCCTTTCTCCCTCCTTTCCCCCCTCTCTCTCTAAGAAAAATAATAATAAATTTAAAAAATATTCTTAACCTGTTTTTAAAAATATAAATAACATCTCTTCTGAGCATCATTCCCAATGCCTGTGTGGAATTCCATTGTGCGTATGCACCATGCTTTATTTAAGCAATGCCCTATTATTGTTGGACACTGAAGTTGCTTCCAGTTTTGGGTTTGTTTTTTGTTTTTGCTATTGCAAACTAGGCTATATTGCACATAATCATAGCTAAATCTTTATGGTACCCTAACGATCTCCTTAGGATGAGATCCTAGAAATGGAGTCACTATAGCGTTTAAATGTGTTCAAGCCCCTTGACACATGTTCCCAATTTTCTATTCCCATCAGTCAGTCCACTGGCCACTTTTGTTGATTCTCCTTGGGGCTTTTTATTGCTGTCTTCTCAAACTCCCCCATCACGAGAAACTCGTCACGGGAGGGCTCTCCAGTGGACATGGAGAGGAACAAGGCTAGGGGACTGGCCGTTACTCTAACCACTGTGGCCTGCAGACTTTCCTCCTCCCCCAGCACAAAACAGGCCTCCTGGGCTAATGCTGCTTAGAAAATGAGGCCGATTTGGAAAGTCTGGTCTCCCTGGTCTTGCAGGATTGCCAAAGAAAACAAAAGATACTCAGTTAGAGCTGAATTTCAGATAAACAATAGATCATTTTTTTAGTATCAATATGATCCAAAAATTGCATAGGGGCACCTTATACTAAAAATGATTTGATATTTATCTGAAGTTCAAATATAACTGGGTGCCCTGTGTTATTATTTGCTAAATCTGGCAGCCCTATCACCTTAGTGTCTTACCTTACCTAGTCTATGTTGGCTGTATTTTCTCAATTTTATTTTATTCTCACTTATATTTTCAACATTTCTCCATTTTTCTTTGAGAAAATATTGTAAGCTGGTAATAGCTTTTTTCTCACCTAAAAATATGTTCATTGATTTGAGAGAGAGAGACATCGATGTGTGAAAGAAACATTGATCAGTTGCTTCCCATACATGCCCCGACCAGAGATCGAACCCACAACCTATTTATGTGGCCTGACTGGGGATTGAACCTGCAACCTTTTGGTATATGGGATGACACTCCAACCAACCGAACCACCTGGCCAGGGCTGCAATTATTTTTAAATGGTCGTTGAGTTTTCCTTGTATAGTTATAAAATTATATATGTAACCAATGTCAAATTATTGGACATTTATGTTTCCTCTTCTCTCTTCCCTTCCTTTCCCTTCTCTTCCCTCCCCTCCCCTCTTCTCCTTTCCCTTTCCCTCCCCATTTCCTCCTCCTCTTCCACTTCCACCTTCTCCTCCTCCTCCTTCTTTCTCCCCTTCACTCTCTCTGTCACCTGTTTGGGGCTTAATCTTTGTCCACATCTCTAATTCTTTGTGGGTCACTCAGCCCAGGGCCTCAGGGTTGGGATTCATGAAACCCAGAGCCAGAACCTCTCGCCCCTTCATAGCTCACTGACCCATCCAGTGGGATGACTTACATGTCTCAGTCTAGGCACTATCTTGGCAAGCGATTAAGGGATAAAAGTAGAAACTAAGAAATGAAATCACAAAACTTAGTATCTCCTTCAGTGAAGCGAAGGGTATGAAGGACAAATGCTATTGCAGAAACCGCCAGATTGCATCAGCAGGTGCCTGCGGGAAATCTGTTCTCCAACGTTGCGTGCACTGGGCACAGCCCAACTACCCACTGGAGCCCAGAAAAGAAGGTGGGCGTGGGCTCTGGACCTCTGGTCAAAGCCTTGGGGCTGGGGAGAGCCCTCTTGTCTTGCCATGTGGCCTTGGTAGCTGGCTTCGATTTCTGATGTCTCTTGGAAGTGAAAATTGAGTCAGAAAGCCTGACACACACTAGGCTCTCAGTAAGTGTTTCTGGATGGTTGATTTATTGAACGAGTTAGTAAATCAATGAATCAATAATCAATATTCCCTGCTCCAGGCATTGATTTCTTCATCCTTAGAAGGTGAGAATTCTTCCAGCTCCAGCAACTTGGTTAGTCTCTGATTTATTTCCCATGGTTCTTTCTGAAGATTAGGACCAACAAAATGTTTCTATGAAGGGCCAGCGAGTAAAAAGTGTAGGTTTTGCTGGCCATCTGGCCTCCGTCACCGCTACTCGACTCTGCTGTTGGAGCGCAAAAGCAGCCAAAGATGATGTGTAAATGAATGGGCATGGCTGCGTTCCAACAAAGCAAAATTTATAGACACTGAACTTTGAATTTCATACAACTTTAACGTGTCCAGAAATGTTAGTTTTCTTTTGATTTTTTTCCTCAACCATTTATAAATGCAAAACAAGTCTCACCTCATGGGTCATATACCAAAGCAGGCACCAGATTTGGACCATGGGCCATAATTGATCAATTCTGCTGAAAATTCATGAGCAAACATATCTTCCAGGAGGTCCTTTGAGCTCTTTCAGGAGAAGTTCAGAAGGAGGGTGCTCTTGCTCCTTGGTGCACCGGTACCGGCCACCGTTTCCCCTGACTTTTACGGGCAGGTTGCTGCGCTGTGCTCTCACTTGGGAACCCCAGATGGCTCCCACGTTAAGTCCTTCATGACCCCGATCTATGTGTCACGACACGTCCTACTGGGGTGGTCTCTTCACTGGCACTGGCCCAGGGATACCACACCACTTTCCGCAGCAAGTGTTTGACTAAGCTGTCCCCTCTACTCAAGTGCCCGGTACCCTTCTCCCTGACCATCCAGATTGTCTGCCTCCTGTAAGTGGAACCTCAGGCTGAGAAGCCTTCCCCCAAACTACTCTGACTTCTGCCTCCCCTGAACCCCAGCCACCATGTGCGACTCTCACACTCCCGGGAGAGAGATCAGACTGCCAGTGTTCAAGTTCCTATCACTTACTCTGTGACCTGAGCAAGTTCTTAGCATCATCCAAGGGATGGTAGTGATAGCGCTCACCTCACAGGGTTGCTGTAAGAGTTGAGATGATTTTTGTAAAATGCTTGGCCCAGAGCCTGGTGCTGATAGTATAAAAACATTAATAAATGCCAGCTATGATAATATTTCTGTGTTGTTTGACTTTTTTTAATAGGGAGGCCATATTTATATATATAATATTTATATAATTTTAAAAAGACCAACAGTACCCTTTTAGGTTTGAAACAACACTATGCAATATTGTTGGTAATTATTCCAGGTAAAATTTTAATTGTTATGTAACATACACACAGAAAGGGCAGAAACCATGAGTGTTCAGCTCGCTGAGTTTTTCAGTGTCGGTAATTTTCTTTCTCGGATGAGTCAAAACAGGGTCAATCTAGAAAGCTGCTGGCGGAGAGGCATAATCTGTGCTTGAGGGAGGTGACATGCTTTGGGGAACAGTGTCACATCCAGAAATGAGGGTCTGCTCACGCGAGGGAGAAGCCAGTTAACACACAGACCAGACTTGTGCCACAGGGAGAAAGCAGGCAGCGTGGTCTTCAGTGACGTGTCACAATGCTGTCCCTTTCAGAGGTGAGTCGTCTGAGCCCACAGCAGGCACCTCTCTGCTCCCTCGGTCCCCAGCATGATGCTGAGAGATGGCTGAGCTCACGGGCTGCCCGGAGCTGTCTCAACACTGCTCCTTCCTCATGGAGAGCGTTTAAGTTCATTAATCCAAGAACACTAAACAAATGTACACATTCATCATCTCAGTGCCAGGAGGTCGGAGGAAGTTGAAATAGCACAGGAAAGAGACTAATCCTTTGATGTAGGAATGTTGGCTAAGATTTTTCAGGAGTGTCTGCCAGCGGACAGCCCAGCGGGTCACCTCCTTACCCAGGGTGGAGGGGTGGACAGAAGTAGCCTTTCTTATGTATGTACCAAGCATGGGACTGCCTGCTCCCCACACATAAGCTTTTTCATTTTCATAAAATCCTGAGGCAAAGGTATTATTCCTTTCAACTGTGAGACCCAGAGTAGTGTGGGACCTGCCCAAGTTGTAGAGCCAATGAACGGTGGAACTGAGACCCGCACTTAGGTCCGGCTGTGTCTAAAGCATTTTAATCCATCTATGCACTAACAGAACAGGGCTCCAGAGGTCATTGAAACCCTCATTTTATACACGAGGAAACAGAGGTCTGGGGAGGGGAAGGGCTTGCTCAAAGTCACTGTGGTCTAATAATAAAAATATTTGGCCTTTGCCCCAGTTCCTGGCAAAGGACTCCTGAAACTCTCATAATTTCCTGATTAAGTGTGCTAGGAACATCTTTTCTTCTATTTGTTCTTTGACTCCTGTTCCTGACATTAGATTCTGGGAATTCCAGTGGTCAGGGCGTCTTTCTGTATGTGAAGGAGGTGACAGGTGGCTGGGGCCCCTAGACAGGTGCAGGATGGGGTCCGGTCACCAGAAAGACCACGGCACGATTGGAGGCCTGGGACTTTCAGCCTCGGCCCCCACTCTCGGCGAGGGAATAATCCGTCATGCCTGTGTGAGGTAGCCTCATAGAAATGCCTAAAATAGGGTGTTTGGGGAGCTTCCACACTGCTGAGCACACGGAGGTGTTGGAGGGATGACATAGCTGGGGGGGTACGGAGCTCCGTACCTCTTCCCCGACGTTCCTTCTCATCTGGCCGTTCATCTGTATCCCTTGTAATGTTCTTTGTAATGAATTAGTGAGTACAGGTAAATGTTTTCCTGAGTTTTGTAATCAGTTCTAGCAAATTCTCGAACCTGAAGAAGGGTCATGGAGACCCCCAGGTCACAGTGAGTTGGTCAGACGTCCTGGTGGCCTGGACTTGTGCTTGGCATCTGAAGTGGGACCGACTCTGTCAGCCGTGGGGTCCGTGCTAACTCTGGCCATGAGTGTCGGAGCTGAGTTAGACTGCAGACACCCCGTTGGTGTCCACTGAGAACTGAAGGATTGCTTGGTAGGGAAAACCCACACATTTGGCGTCAGAAGTGAGGAGTGTATGGAAAATCAGAGTTTTTCTTTTAGTTATAGAGGAGGTTTGCAGTGGGGCTTGGGCTCAGATCCAAGCTTCACACCCCAGCCCGATGCTCCATCTCTGCACCAGCTGTTTCTTCTTCTTCCCACCTGTCCCAAGACATCCAGGGCACCCACAATTGATAAAAGAAGGATCCGAATAAGTATTATTTTAAAAAGTCAATCATTTCCTCTGTCATTCTGCTTAGGCCTTCCCACTGTGGTCTCTGCTGGTTTTCCACTAGGCTCCAGACCATGTCATTTTCAAAGAAATTTTATAAAACCGCAGCGCTGGTCTTCTGACGGACCCTGATCGCCTCTCCCCTCCCCACGCTGGTAGAGTGACCCACTTTCTTCACTGTCCCAGCGTGAAAGGCTGAGATGCAAATGACAGGCTGGCTTGCTTTTCCTCCCTGCAGTGATCAGTTTCTTGGAGATGGCATCTCTGTGAAACAAGCGGGCAGCAGAGAATGTTAATTGTGCAGAGAAAAATTAACGTGGCTTATTCAAAAGTTCCAACCAAGCTTTGAAAGTCCTTTGCACAAACTATTTCAGTGTATTTAATAGCATTGGAAAATTGTCATGATGTGATGCTCACAATGAGCAAGGCATATGTATGTGTGTTTTGACCTTTTATTAAAAATGTACATATCGCCCTGGCTGGTGTAGCTCAGTGGACTGAGCGCAGGCTGGGAACCAAAGGGTTCCGGTTAGATTCCCAGTCAGGGCACATGCCTGGGTTGCAGGCCAGTTCCCCAGTGGGGGCCATGAGAGAGGCAACCACACATTGCTGTGTCTCTCCCTCTCTTTCTCCCTCCCTTCCCCTCTCTCTAAAAATAAATAAAATCTTTAAAAAAAATGCACATATCCACATACACATATCTGTGAACGTGTCTCCAGTGGCAGGTAACAGAACATCTGATTAACAGTGCCTTTTTAAAAGTTTTTTAAATTACAGTTTACATTCAATATGAGTTTGTATTAGTTTTAGGTGTATAGCATATTGGTTAGACAATCATATTCTTTATAAATACCTTCTAGTTCCATCTGTGCTCACACAAAAGGTAAGATTTTATTCTTTTTATGGCCGAGTAGTACTCCATTGTATATGTTGTGCCACAGCGTTTTTATCTCCCCATTTGTTGATGGGTATTTAGGTTGCTTCTAGATCTTGGCTATTGGAAATAACACTGCAGTGAGTGATTAATAGTGTCTTAAATCTTGGGTGACCAACTGTTCCAGTTTGCCTGGGACTCGGGGGCTTTCCAGGACATGGAACTGTCCATGCTAAAACTGGGATAGTCCCAAGCAAACCAAGACAGTCGGTCACTCTACTTAAATCATAAGGACGTTTAATATTCACGTGGGAAGTCCAGATGCAGGTGGTCTGAGGGGTCAGTGGGGTATCATTGGGGAAGCAGCCCTTTCCTCATTCCCTGACGCCATCCTCAGCAGTGCCTGCAGCAGCTTCAGGACCATGAGGGGTAGCACCTAAGACTCTTATCACCTTTCACAGAAGCCCCTCTAGCAGACTTTCTTTTACATCCCATTGGCCCAAAGTGGGCCTCATGGCTACCTCTACCTACAGGGGAGCTTTGAAGAGTGGCTGTCCAGCAAAGGCAAATGGGATTTCCATGAGTGGTGCTATAAACTAAATGTGTCCCCCTCCCACCAAATTCGTATGTTGAAGCCCTAATCTCCAGTGGGATTAAGAAGTGAGGCCTTTGAGAGATGATAGGCCATGAGGGTAAAGCCCTCGTGAGTGAGATTAGTGTCCTTCTAGAAGAGATAAGAGAGATCTCCTTCTCTACCACGTAAGGACATACCAAGAAAGTGGTTATCTGCAAATCAAGAAGAGAGTCCTCACCAGGAACCAAGTCAGTGGACACCTTGATCTTGGACTCCCCAACCCTTCAGATCTGCGATATCAGTATTTGCTGTTTAGCCACCTGATCTATGGTATTTTTGTTATAGCACCCTAAACAGATTAAGATAACTGGCTTCCATCAGGGGCTGGAGACATTGCCTTCTAAACAAAGCAGGGCCCTGGAGGAAGGCAGAGGAGGAAGGTCAGTTCTGTGGGCAACCAGCCACGTCAGTGGCAACTCGTACAGCCACATGGAAAGGAGACACAATAGTGACGTGTCAAGAACACCACCTTGGACTAACTCCCAAAAGCCACTTACCAGTGTGGGACTTTGGGCACGTTGCTTAACTTCTATTTGTTGACTTTTTACTTCCCTTAGTGGTGGAACCCATCCCTCCATATTTAAAAAAAAAAAAGACCTGGTTTTTCATTAGGTGGAAACTCTAATAGACAGCGTGGAGTGTGTGTGGGGTCAGGGTGGGGGGAACAAGCTTCTTCCCTGGGAGGAGGCGCAGCAACGCTAGGCTTTGCTTTTGCCAACTGAGGTTTGTAAGTCAAAGACCACAAAGGATCCTCCTCCTTTGACTGAGAGGCATTTGGAAGAGGACGAGAGGGAAAGAAAAGAGAGGGAAGCTGGAAGCAAGACTTGAGGAAAACCACGGTGCTGTCTAACAGGGATTTTTACTGCACTCTGCAGCACGACTCCCCGTGAGAACCTCAGAACCCCGTTTTACTTGTCAGTGTGTGGTGGGTTCGGAGGTGCTCAGGCGGACTCGGAATCATGCAGAGTGCAGTTCTGAGATGGACAGAGGATGAAGAGTAAGGCCAGCCAGAGCAAGTCCCTTCCACCTGGGTTACGTGTACGAACAAAATCGGTGTGAAATACACCAAAACACTTGGAGTGGAGCAGTGACATCTGGGTGCACGTGGTCAAGGCTGTGCATACGTTTGGTTCTTTCTTTGTATTTGTTTGTATTTTCTCAAATTTCTACGGCAAGCAGGGATCTGTTCTACAATCAGATAAGAATGGTGGGGGGTAAATGCAGACAACTGTACTTGAACAGCAATAAAATAATTTAAAAACTTTTATAAAGAAATATAATCAAGCAAGATCTTTTTCGTAAGGTTGAACATGTTAGTTCCATTTGTCAAATAAGTTGCTTGTCCTGTAGCATGTTCTCTCTTTTTCTCCCCGTTTCTTTCTAACAGTGAATGATAATAATAATAGGTACCATTTATAAAACATTTTACTGTGTATGTCCTAGGCATATGCTCAGTGTTTGACATGCCTAATAATCCTAAGAAGAAGTACTATTATAATTCCTACTTTATAGATGAAGAAAGAGACTCAGAGATGTTAAATTACTGGCACATGGACCCTTTGAACTACAGCTATTTGGTGTCAGTACCCTTGCTTCTAACCACTACCTGTCTCTCCCTCTCTTTATTTTTAATTTAAAGATTTTATTTACTTATTGTTAGAGAGAAGGGGAGGTGGGGAGAAAGAGAGGGAGAGAAACATCAATGTGTGGTTGCCTCTTGCATGCCCCTACTGGGGACTTGGCCTGCAACTCGGGCATGTGCCCTGACTGGGAATCTAACCAGCAACACTTTGGTTTGCAAGCCGGCACTCAATCCACTGAGCCGCACCAGCCAGAGCATCTCTCTTTTGTTCCTTTTGCCATCTTTCCTTCTCTCATCTCTCAAAAATTATCAGTTAGGGCCTGTGTCGATTCCATGGTTACAACCCCAGATTTCTTAACTTTAGCATGATTGACGTTTCGGACTGGATATTTGAGGGGGCTGTACTGCTCATTGTAGGGTGCTGAGCAGCATCCCTGGACTTTACCCACTAGATGTCTGTAGCAATCCCCACACACATCCATTGTAACAATCAAATATGTCTCCAGACATTGTCAAACGTCCCCAGGGACCAAAATTGTCCTCATTAAGAGCACAGATGTAGCCTGATCTGCATGCTAGCTGTGGAAAGGGGCCTGGGAGCTCCACTAGTTGAACAATCGCTGACAGGAACCCATGGGAACAGTTTGTACCCTTCTGGCAATTCCTCAAGCTCATTCGAGGCAGCTGCCACCTGCTAGGACATTCCAGGACAGGGCTTGACAAATGGTTGTCGTGCCTCTGGCAAGCGAGACATTCCTGCCTCTTGTCCTGAAAGCTGGGATGCTGGGATTAGAATAGGTCACACGGGCAATTCTTCACCCGCAAAGGGCAAGGGGCCCCAAGCTGGTCTGTAGATCACACTTCTTAATAGAGAGGCAACAGACCAGGTTCTTGGCAAAGACACCGAGGAAGGAGGCAGATCAGTGGACTCAGACAACATGATTTCTGTTCCTGGTCCCACCCTCACATGCTGTGTGGACAGAGTGGAGTCCTTTGAGAATAGGACTGCTTCCCGCTGTCTCTCCCTGGGACAGTAGGATGCTGTGTCCAAACTGGCCCACTCCATCGCCTCTCTTGCTTTATTCTTCTTCATAGCATCTGACATTCTATCGTATCTGTGTTCACCTAATGTCTTCTCTGCCTAAATTTCAGCTCACTTGGCAGGAGAGGCTAGTGTGTCCCTGGAGCCTGCGCAGTGGCGAATGCTCAGGAAAGACTTGTGGAGTGAAGGCACACACCCCACTCTCGGGGAAGCAACCTGATAACATGTCTCGATTGCCATAGATGTGCCAAGCCCTTTGTACTCAGATTCTATATTCCCCACACCAAATAATCCAACAGGAAGAAGAAGCCTTATGTGAACCCACGTTCATCCTACAGTGGCTAAAATAGTGCAAACAACCTGAAAACCCACCTAAGTAGTTAAGCTACAGGCATAATGAAAACAGACCTGATAAATCTATTGGTGAAATGCCAGGCAGCCATTGCAAATATTGTTTATAGGAAGATGAGCTAATATGGTAGCAGACACATGCAGAACTATACAACATAATGCAAAATTGTACATGTAACCCAGTGACTGAGATTGTGGGATTGAACATCCTTTCACACTGTCGGTGCGCAATTTGGAAATTGCTATTAAAATGCACGTGTTCGTGTTACCTGACCAGCAATTACATTTCTAGGAATTTCTTTTTCTAGGAATTTATCCTAGAAATGTATCAGGAAACAACCCAAATGTCTGTGCATTCGGGAATACTTAAATAAATCGCTGTGTATCAACACAACGTGCTATAGTACGCAGCCATCACACATGAGAAGGTTTGCATGTATGGATGTGGAAAGAGGCCCATGATATAGCATTAAGTTTAAAAAAATTGCAAAATGTTTTTGTGTAAGAACAATGAGATGATACGTGATCGTAGAAGCAAAAACACTTTTTAAAATCTGGAGGAACAGGTACTGAACTGTTGAAAATAGTTATCTCTAAAGACCATTTTCTCTATGCTGTGAATTTCTGTAATGTTTAAAAATTTTAAGAACAAGCTAAGAAAAGAGTACACCGAACCTGCCACGTGGGCTCGCTCACACGAGCAAACAAAAGCTAGGCACACAAAGACTGGGAGGGACACCATCAAGGTGCTATAATAAGTAGTGAGGTAAGAGGCAAACTTTGTTCTTCCTCTTTGGGGGGAAAACTTCTATAAAAAGCATGTGTGGCCTTTATAAAGGTCAGTCCCCTCCTGCAGATTCTTTGTTGCAATTGGGGTCATGCGCAGGGTGGAGAATGTTTTCAGGTGTAACCTGCTGTGGTGTGGTGTCCTGTTTCCCCAGGATGGATGACATTCAGCTGTGCAATGACATCATGGACCTGAAGCAGGAGCTGCAGAACTTGGTCGCCATCCCAGGTAACCATCTGGGACTCCAGCTGCTCACAGCCCCCAGCCTGTCCCACCTGTCCTCAGGGCTGGAAGACAGTGTTCATCTGCTCTCCGAGCACGACCTCATTTGTGCAACGCCGTGCTCCCTGATCACTTGATTCAAACACAACTCTGTGTCAGGCAGACCCAGGAATTCTAGTCCTAGTTTCCTGACCTTGGGCAAGTCACTTTATCTCTACTGAGGCTCAATTTCACCTCTGAAAGTTGGGCGGTAATAGTAATAGTACTTAGTTCATTGGGTATAAATCTCTTTGTGATAAATGAAACAATGCAAGCCATGTGCTTAGCTTGATATCTGGTCCAAAGTAAAAGTCCAGTAAGTATTAGCAATGATCACTGTCATGGGCAAGTTAAGTCACTTTACTAAAATTTAATTTCATCGTCTGTAAACTGGGATAATAGTGGTATTCACCTCATAGGGTTGTGGGATTCATGAACAGAGAAAAACAGAGTGCTTAGCCTATTTCCCATCCTACAGTAAGGGCTTAATAAATTATTATTGTTAAACAAACAAATTTCTACCTATCCTTTAGGTCAACCCTTCTCCCAAGAAAGCCTTCCCTCCCCATCCAGGCTGGGTTAGGTGCCCTCTCAGGGGTTATTCTGATCAAAGTATTTACCAAATCATTCATTGCCTGCTGACTCAATATGCCCTGAGGTAAACTCCATGCTCGTGAGGTCAGAGGGGAGGGCCTGAGGGGTGCTCAGAGGAAGACGTATTGAGGGAACAAACACGTCTGCCTCAGGGACCCTGCCCTGGCTTTGGCAAGGAGCAGCACAGGCCAGGTCACACCCCCTCGCTGTCCTTTACTCGGATGCTTTTGCCGGTCTATCAGTGCACTGAGTGTGTCTCAAGAGACTGCACTGCTGCTGGCAATAGGCATGCAGGGATGAACAGAAAATGATTTCCTAATTTAAGGAGCTCACAGGTTAGTGGAAAGAGACGGCCTGACATCCAGTGGATGCCTATTATTGAGCTAAAAGTACAGCACAACACACGTTAGAACAGGGCATTGCTCTTAATGCCTCAGCACTAGGAACAGCAGGGGCTGGCTAATTCTCTGTTAGGACAGGGGCCTTTCCTGCGCGTTGCAGAATTTAGCAGCATCCCCGGCCTCTACCCATGACATGTCAGTAGCATTCCCCTCCCTCCCAGTTGTGACAACTCAAAATGTCTCCAGATGTTGCCAAGTATCTCCTGGTCTGTGGTGGAGGGTGGGGTGGGCAAACTGCCCCTTGCCTAGGAATCGCTGCTTTAGAGTCCCATGATCTGGGTTTGAATCTGGGACGGCCAGCTCGATGATCTTCATGGAGCAATGTAATTTCTCTAAGCCTTAAGTTCCTGTCTGTAAAATAAGGCCAGTACCGCCACCCTCACGTGATTACGCCATGACATCACACGGGATCACAAATGCAAAGAATAGGAGCATTCAGCGCATTGTTGTTTTGACAGTGGTGTGGCAACCAGAGCGGGACTTTCAGACACCAAGGCTGCGACCCGCGTGCACCAGGGGCTGCGCCCTCTGCAGGCAGGCCCTGGGAATGTGAGCGAGTGCACAGTCCTCACCGAGAGGGGGTCACAGCTGATGGGTCCGAGGTTTCTTTCGGAGGTGATTAAAATGTCCTCAACTTAGTTGTGGTGGTGGTTGCATAACTGAATAACACATTGAAAGGTTGAATTGTATGGTATGTAAGTTCTATCTCCATGAGACTATCACCACAGAAAGGAAAATGTTGAACATAAAACAGTAAAAGAATGAGGGGAATATAAAGGCAAATCCAGACACTACCCTCTTGAAATTCTGGTTCAGTTCATGTGGGGCTCTGGCATTGGTCATTTTAAAAACCTTCTTATGATTGTGAGGAGCAGCCAGGATTGAGCGCCACCAAGCCAGCTCAACTTTCTCCTTTTATAGGCCCCCTCACCCCCACCCCCGCCCCGCAGTGTGCGGTTGGAAGCACACAGCCGTGCGAGCCGAGGAAAGCACAAAACAAAAACAGGCAATCGCTGCAAGGACAGCGGAGGTCCCTGCAGCCCGGGGCATTGCGTGAGTTTCCTTGGGCTGCCACCACCAACTCCCACACGCTTAGTGGCTTCGAACAACAGAAATTGATTCTTTCACAGTTCCAGAGGCCAGGAGTCCTACATCAAAGGGTTGGCCCCTAGAGGAAGAATCCTTTCTTGCCTCTTCCGGCTTCTAGGGCTCCTGTCAATCCTTGGGTTCCTTGGCTTGTAGATGTCTCACTCCAATCCCTGCTTCTGTCGCCATGGCCTTCTCTGTGTGTGCCTCTGTGTGTCCTCTCTTCTTATAAGGACACCAGCCATTGCATTAAGGGCCCACCCTCATGAGTATGACCTTATCTTATCTAATGACATCTGCACAGATCCTATTTCCATATAGGGCAGACATAAAATTTGGGGAGGTGGTGGGTAATACAGTTTATTCCAATACAGGCATGAAGCTCTGCCCAACCTCAGAAGTCTGGAACCAGAAAAGGGAAGCTGTTGGAATGTTCTTTGGGTCTCTCTCTCTTTCTCTCTCTCTCTCCTCCCCTTCTCCCTCCCTTTTCCCTCTCTCCTTCTGTCCCTCCTTCCTCCTTCCCTCCCTTCTCCTCTTTCTCCTTCTCTCTCTCTTCCTCTCCCTCTTCTTCTCCCCTCTGCCCCCTCCCCTCCCCACCTCTCTCTCATTTGGGTGCATGTTCCATTTTCTTGCTCTAGCATATGAGCCAAGCAAGCCCACTCCATCTCTTCTCCATGATCTTCCCACAGGAGAGCCCAAATTCCCAGGGCCTCCAACTTCCCAGGGGACTCTCATGGGTCCCACATGGGTTGGCATCTCCCTCTTAGCGGGGAGAATTCCCAGAGCCCATTCGCTCGCTCATGAGGTTGTGTGGAGGCCACCAAGGCAAAGGAGACGTGAGTGTGTGGCCACCAGGGCAGCCAAGGCCACCTGAGCCACCTCCATTTGGGGCTGCGGCAGGCTCTAGAGCGCAGGTGGAAGTGGGGGGTAGGGCAGGGTGGGGCGGCGAGGCCTGCGTTGCCACAGTCACCGTGGTGCACACGACCCACCAGGACCCGAACTCGGGTGAGGAGAACAAGACACTCTGCTAGAGCACAAACATTTCAGTAATCAGGATAAATAATATTTTTAGGCAATGTTAAGATATCAAATTAATGCAAAAAAATCCACAATGAAAAGAACACCCGAAGTTTTGATACAGATGAGCTCAGTCCTGGTACTCAGTGGGTAGAGGCCAGGGATGCTAAAACTTGCAGCGTGGGGGGTGGTTCCGTGTGAAGATGGTGTTCCTCCCAAAATGCCATGGGCTGCCCTGCCGAGAAACATCGGTTGCACAGGTCCCAGGGCCAGTTGGCAACAGAGCCCAGCCCCTCCCGCCAGTCCCAGTCCCATTGATTCCCCAGGAAATTGCATTGTCCCAACCACTTTTGTGTGGAAATTCAGGTGTTAATGTTGTCCTTCCTCTCCTGCATTCCTATTCACCTCTCCTCACCTTCTCCCCCCACTCGTTGTTAAGAGTCTTCTGGCTATTCCCTGGACCAGTGCTGAATTTAGCTGAAAAAAATGATGCTCAGGCAGCACATCAATAAAAAGATTAAGGAAAGAGAGCACTGAATGGCCAAGAAAATCATGTTTCACCAGCCAAGGTCAAAAAATAATGTACCAGCTTCGGGGTGGGAAAGAACACCTGGAACCCTCCTGGCCTTGAGGGCTTCTCAAGGACAAGCCAAGATGCCTCTCCTTCCCCCCACCGGCCCCCCCCACCCCCACTAACTCTCACCACCGCTGCCTTGGAGCTAGCTGTAGAGGCCCTGACACCTTCCCCCTGGACATAGAAATAGTATCTATAGGGACCTCTCAGTGTTATTGGAAAGGTTTAAACTAGTGATTCTCAACCAGGAGGAGTTTGCTCTCCAGAGGGCATTGGGCAGTCTGCTGACAGTTTTGGTTGTCACCCCTGGGGGAGGAAGTGCTTCTGGCATGAGTGGGTGGCCAGGGGTGCTGCTGAACATCCTACCACAGCCCCCACAATAATTATACAGCACGAATATCTATAGTGTCAAAATTGAGAAAGCTCGATGAAACGAAAACAAAAAGCTCATGAGAATATAATAGCTTTTGATTTATTAAGCACTTACCATTTGCACATTTATGATGTATGATTTGCTTTTCCTTCATTAAATAGGTATTTGGTTTTTTTTGTACCTGGTTCAGTGAATAGTTAACCTGGTGGGCATTTAATCATTTAATCATTTGTGCCCAGAGTCACACAGCTAGGAGGGGTAGGAGCTTGGGCGTCAGTTCTACAGGGAGGGCTCACGGTTGTGGCAGGGACGACAGGCCAGGGACACCAGTGCGGGGGCCACGACGTGGTCCAGGGAGGGGTGCAGGTGGGGACGAGCAGCAAGTTAGAGGGTCATACTGGCAGGCATGCAGCGATGTTAGGAACCAGCCGTGCGATGCCAGCAAGCAGTGGGTAAAGCTGGTAAGCTGGCGGTTCTTGATGGCAAGTAGGTGGGTGATGTTGGGAAAAAAAAGGGTCATATCACCAATCAAGTGGTAGTGCCTGCAGGTAGGTGATGCCAATGAGCAGGTGGATGGGGCCTGGAGGCAGGTAGGGGATACTGGCAGGAAAGGTATGGGACACAGACACACAGGTGAACTGCATTGGCCGGTGGCGTGGAGACTGGGGTGAGTAAGCTGGCACACACAGCTTTGAGTAGGAGGCGTCTCCCGTGAGTTACTGAGAGGGGTTGTATCTGCGGAGGGCTGCAGCTGAGAGTCTGGGAGGCTGGGGGATGCCTGAACTGGAAGGAGACAGAAAACAGGTTGACTAACTTGGGGAGGGAGGTTTGTCATTTCCTTGGGGACCTACAAGTCATTATGGACCCCCTAAGAGAGCTGAGCAAGCAGGGTCCTCTGGCGAGGCTGTGGGTGCTGTTAACTTACTTGCGGAGGGCTGAGAGGCACTCTGCGTTGCTGACGAGTGATTTGGGGGATCCACAGGACCCACCGTGGGAAGAGCGATGCTTCCATTGTCAGAGCAGCAATGGCCAGAGATCCAGAAGTGGCTAGAAATTCCACCCCCTTCCCCTCTTCCCCTTCTGGTTAACAGGAGAAGTCAATTTTCTCTCTTACCCAATTATGACATTCTCTTCACCTTTGAGTTTTTTTTCCAAACCTACAAGAAATAGCGCCTGTCCTAGGCAGGCAGGCGGACAAGCTGCTCGTGTTTTTATCTTCTGAGCAGAGGGAGCTGACGTGGGTTTCTGTGTCTTTCCTCCTAATTTTCTCGGTCCTCATTTCCAGCCCTGGTTCTTCTGTTTTCTCTTGGGCATTCTAGTCCCTGTGACCCGGGACAGGTCTGGTGCCATCAGCATGAAAGCTTTCCATCTGACAGATTGGTTTTGCCCTCACCATGGGGTATTTCCCCCCCGCAGCCCCACCGGGCCCTTCTCACCCTCTGCCGCCTTCGGCAGGACCCCCTTGCTGCATCGCTGCTGTTCACTGCGCACTCGCCACAGCTGAGCTCTGTGCTAAGTCATTTGCTAACATCACTGCATTTCAGCCTTACGGGGTGTATTTTACAGAGGAAGAAACGGAAGCTCAAAGAGGTCAAATTGCTTCTCCAGGTTTCCCCAGCTAGTAAAATGGTAGAGCCAGGATTCCAACCCCGGCCCCTTGGACTCAAGTGATTTCAACAGTTTCATGCAATTTTTCTTTGCCGATGTTGCCTTTTTCCCAGAAAAAGAAAAAACCAAGCTGCAGAAGCAGAGAGAAGATGAGCTTATCCAGAAGATCCACAGACTGGTGCAGAAGAGAGACTTTCTGGTGGATGATGCCGAGGTGGAGCGGTTGAGGTGAGCGGCAGCGTGTCCCCGTGTGCCAGCCTGTGGAAGCGCAGCCCCCAGCTTCCTTCCAAACCCCTCCTCTGCTCCCAGCCTTGCCTGACAGGCATGGCCTCACCAAACGGCCCCCAACACTGGATCCAAAGGAACCCAGCCTTCTGGCCTGAGAACCCATTTCGCATTCAAGAGAAACTCAAGTCCAGCTTACAAAAAGTCTTACAAACAGTGGATCTTAACTGAATGTCATTCCAGGAAGTGAGCAGGGAAAAATTATAGCACATAACACACAAGGGTGCTTCCTACACATTCTCTTCACTGAACTTTCTCTCAATTCATGAAGGCAACTTCCAGAGACTTCTGTTGGCTTCTACAGAAACTCTGTCCCCTGTACTGATTTGCTTCCTTACCTGCCCTGTTCACTTCCCAGTGTTGTCTGGGGTTTTTTTTCCCCTCTCATTGGTGGTTCTGACGCCCCTTCAGGGTCTCCTATTTGCAGACACACCCACCACCTGGGTCTGGACAACCATGGGCCCTGGAGCCATGGTGCACCTGTGGACTCAGGAGGGGGCTGGGCTCAGGAAACGTGAATGTTGATTCTTGAATATTCTTATCCTGGAGCAAAGCCTTTGGAGCCCTGCACAAGGAGAGGGCCTCATGGGCCTCTTCAGTACCAGAGGGCAGCTTCCTCTTTCTTCTCCGTGTCCTCTTGGGTCATCCCAGTCCCCTGGGACGCACCTCGCCCAGCTCAGTCAGGCTTGGCCCCCTGCCTTTGCTCCTGGGGACCCTTGGAAGAGCTGAGATGACTTGGCCTCTGAGACCTGCCATGCATCTTGTGGAAGCACACGTAGGCGGGGCGACACAGGATCAGGAGAGGCATTGCCCAGCTCACTGAACGCCGGGCGGGGAGACGGGGTCCTGTTGTATTCTCGCCTCTGCCGCGGGGTCTCACCCATGGTCTGCGTGGGCACTTACTCCATTGTTGATGTGTCTGCTTCAAAGCAAGTTCATCAAACACAACATACAAATACCATAAACACATAACAGAAAACATATGCACTCCACTCACATATAACACACAGCACACAAGTACCATCCACACAGCATGCATGTATCTACTTACACATGTAATTCATACCACCATACATGTACCATCCATACATAACATGCAACACATGTGCGCCATGCACAAAGCCTGTTACACGGTCCACGCACTTAAATCTCTTGCCTCATTTCATCGGTTCCTCGATGCTCTCCTTGCTTGCGCCACTTTCCTCTCGTCTTTATACACCTGTCCTTACAGGGAGCAAGAAGAGGACAAGGAAATGGCTGATTTCCTGAGAATCAAGTTAAAACCTCTGGACAAAGTAACCAAGTCTCCAGCCAGTGAGTGCATACATGATTTCTTCTCATCCCATCCAGGAGAAAGGGAAGTTGAAAAGAGGTCTGGTCCTGGCGAAGGCACAACAAAATGTTTATTAGAGATCAGACTCGTGCGCAGGACGGCGGCAGGCGGCAGGCGGGGGCCGCTTCCTCGCTGTGCGGCCCGTGTCTAGGAGGCTGCCGGGGCTGCGTCGGTGTTCAGTGTTGCTGCCGTAAAATTCTTGAGTTTTACACTGGGTTCTACAAACGATGTGGCCCGTTCTGGCAGCAGATGCCATTCTCTAAGGCAGTTTGGTGCGTTCCATAGGAGGAGCGGGTGGCTCAGAGGTGGAAGCTGAGGCTCAGGGCGCTCTGGCCTCGGTTGGTGTTGGAATTTCTGAGGCAGTGGAGCCAGAGTTATGCTTCTCAGAATATTAGCCTCACAAGATACTCAGAGCATAAAGGGTTTTATGTGAAATAAGTTTGGGAAATGCTGTCCATTTGGCCCTCTCTGTGGAGGCCCTTCATGTTCCTCAGCATAAGAAAGTGAGCACGGGTTCTGCTGTCAAGGGGCTGTCTTCTCTGTGTTGATCCTGTGAGGTTGCTCTCAGTTATAAAAATGGATGCCCAATTCAAACTGTCCCCAGCAAAAAGGGGATTTGGAAGAAGAGCAACAAGAGGGGCTTCAGGGACTGTACACTGTGAAACCCTTGCTTTCCTCCCATTTCTCATCCATGCCCCTCTTTGTACGTTAGCTTCAGTTTTCTCCTGCTGCCTAGGTCTGTTCCGTGGGGCCAGAACTCCAGCACCATAACTTGGCAGTGGCAAGGCAACACCACAGATTCTCTTTTCTGGTATCTAAGTATATAAATCTCAGGGAACGATTCTGACTGGCCTTTCCTGGTTCATGGCCCCGCCTCCTAGGCCCATCACTATTATCAAGAGGTTGAGATGCTGTGATTGGCCAGTCTGTGTCACACGCCCACTCCTGTAGCACAGGGACATCAGAGGTGTCAGAGTAAAAGGGGCTAGAAATCTTACTAGGAAGACAGAAAAAAGAATTCTGTCAATAAATCAAGACACCAAGCCCACACCACATTCAAGGGGCCATGTGTGGGATCCAAATTTACACTACTTATTCAGTGCTGGAAACCCAAGTTGAAAAATTAAAACTGATCTAAAACCAGTGATATCTCTGAGACCCCAGCAAAGCAAATGCAACATTGCTCAGTGGGGACCCTTCAGCATTCCGTAATACGCAGTTCACAGATAAAATAATCCCCTTGAAGATAAGCTCTCAATAAAAATGTAAAACCAATGAAGAATTGAACCACCGTGAGAGGGGTCTGTAATGCAACGGAGAGAAGAGAGAATGTCTGTCTTCCCAAGAATTAGAAGTAACAGGCTATCGAAAAGAGACAATAAGTATATTTAAAATTATTATTTAAAATTAATGGAAAAAGAATATGTAGATTTAACATATTCTTTGATGTTAAAGATGCTATGAAAAAAGAATAGGTAGATTTAACAATTAGCTTTCTAAAAAAGTATTGTAAATGAAGTAAAAACTGAATAGATTAACTTCCGAGATACAATTGAAGGGAGGATTCGTAAGTTGAAAGACACAGCTGAGGAAATTACCCAGAATGAAGCACAGAGACAAAATGATAGAAAGTATGAAAGAGAAGGAATAAAACATGGAAGACAGAATAAGAAGGCCCAACTGACATCTAACAGCATTCCCAAGAAAGAGATAAAAGAATGAACGGTGGAGGTATCTAAAAGGCATTTTCCAGAATTAAAAGATGTGAGCCCTCAGACTAAAGTGATGTGAACAAAATTTCCACTTATACATTCACCAAATACTTCTTAAACGCCAGACCCTGAGATAGGTTTGGTAGATATTGTACAATGGCAAGGAGAACTGAACAGAACAAGGTTTAATGCTGTGACCGGAAGCTGAGGACTGAAAGCCAGGAGTTCACAGGGAAGTGGGAACAATCAGTGTGACCATATAAAGTGCATGCCAGCTCTCCATGTCACCTGATCTGTGGACGTAAAGCAAAGCCTGGCTGGGGGGTGGGATGGGACTGGGGCTGCAGGTGGTCAGGGCTCTCCTTACCTCACTTTTCTTCCCTCTCTTTCTTTGTGCTCCTACCTTGCTGCAGGCTCCAGAACCGAGAAGAAAGCAGAGCCCCCACCTAGCAAGCCCACAGTGGCCAAGACCGGGCTGGCGCTCATCAAGGATTGCTGTGGGGCCACCCAGTGCAATATCATGTAGCCCTCCTATGGGGTGCCCCCGGGGCCATGGGGACCCCCCTCCCATCCACTTGTCTTCATAGTCCCCCTTTTCACGGGGGCCCAAGAGCTCTCAAAGGTGGAAGGGGTTGAAGGCAAGCCTGTGACTGCCGCCAGGGGCCGTGGGTGCAGCGGGCGGCCCGGCCGCCCTGTACAGAGTGTAGCAATAGGGAGTCCCTCACCGTCGCATGGCCCTCCCCAGAGCATGCCGAACCCAGGAGTCTGTCTTACCTTTTATCCAACTACCAGGAAAGGTCCTTCCTCAAAAAGTATATCTCCACTCTATCTAGCCGTATCTAACCCACCATGCCAATGACTTGGAGAGGGGCACGACCCCAGGTGTGTACAGTCGTGACTTTGCAACAATCTAGCACCATGTTGGACACGTCCCCCATCCACCTACTAGCTCTGCTGTCAGGCCTGCCCAAGGGGCACAGTGCCCATCCCCCGCCTGCCCTCTCCCAGGGGCTGTGCCCTGGAGGGCTCCACACAGCCTGTACACCTTCAAGACACAGAGGGCTCATCTCTGCAGAGTGCGCTTGCGTGTGGTGTCGTGGTCCCATCTCCCGCTTCCTCCCCTCCTGTGTCTGGGCACAAGTCCCATCAGGAGCATGACAATTCACTCTTGGTTCTGCCTTCCCTTGCGATGGCTGCCCCAGATATGTAGAGCAGAGGGGATGGGGGCCTTGGCTGGGGCACACCCCGGGCCCGGAAGAGGTAGCAGAACACAGGAGGCACCCACACTAAGGCAAGGGCAGACAAACGGGGGACCCCAGAGCAGATGCTGACCCAGGAGTTCTCCCCTCACCCCAGAGGCCACCGGGAGGAGTGCCAGCAGGACCCCACTCACCAGCCTAACACACAGACCTCTGTAAACAGCCGCAGGCGGGAGAGGCGGCCCGACCCGACCGTGTCCCATCGTTTGGTGGTGTATTTCAACCAGCCTAACCGTCCCACCTGTGTAACTTGATGTGCGTACGCTACCGCCAGCTCGGCACAGCCCGTGCGACCTCTGTCCGTGTGTGTCGTGACCGGCCTAAGTAGTTAGCATACCTGAAGATGTGCTGATGTGCAGTCATCCACCGAAGAAAATAAAAACGGAAACCACGTACACAGCATTTTTAGAGATTTTACTTTTTTCTTGACTGTGGAAGTGATCCATGTACATAGCAAGTCACTTTAAAAGTATAGAAAGTAGAAAGAACTTTTGGGGGTTTGGGGTTCTTTTTTTAACACCCACAGTTCCTCCAACTAGAGACCACTCTGACATTTGGGGATAATTCCTTTCAGTTTTCTAAATGCATTTTTTAAGTGATTGGCGTTATGCTGTACCATTTTATAACCAGCTTTCTCTTCTCACCTAGCATTATATCACTCATTCTCCCACATCATTAAAAGCTATTTGTAAACATTAAACCCTCGTCATAAATATTTACAATGACTGCTCAGTAATCTTCTGGATATACCATAATTTGTCTAACTATTTCCTCATTGTTGGACATTTAGGCTGCTTATGGTTTTTCAGCATTATAAATAATATTATGATAAACATCCTGGAGATAAAGCTTCATCTGACTTACTGATTTTTCCTTAAGATAAACTCCTAGAGGTAAAGTTCTTGGACCACTAATGATTCGCATTTAAAAAAAATATTCGTAAATTAAGAGTAAATCTGAATGTCTGCCAAATCACCGGCGCTTTGGCATTGACACAAAACCTCTCGGACTGAGGACCCAAGTCTCGGGTGGATGGCTCTGCCACCCCTACCCCTCCCACCCCATCTCTGCTTCTGTCCCAGCTTTGGTCTGCAGGCCACATCCTGCCATTCTAAAGCTGAAGAGGCTCCCTGAGGCCACTGCCAGGGCCACCGCCCTGGCCTCAGTGAATGCTGTGTCCGCCTTCATTGCCCAACATCCAGCACGAAGCCAAGCAGTGAGAGCTTTCTAGGGCATAACATATTACCTGAGCCCAGGTGGCTTTAAACAACAGAAAGTTACCCTCACAGTTCTGGAGTCCAGACGTCTGGAATCAAAGCGTCAGCAGGGCCATGTTCCCTCTGAGGCTCTAGGGGAGAATTCTTCCTTGCCTCTTCCAGCTCCTGGTGGCTCCTGGCAATCTTTGGCTTCATCGCCCCAACCTCCACCTCCAGCTTCACAGGGCGTTTCCCTCTGCAGGTGGATCTGTGTGCACGCCTCTTTTCATAAGGACACCAGTCATTGGCTTTAGAGCCCACCTAAAGCCTGGATTATCTCTCCTGAGTTGTCCCTTAATGACTTCTACAAAGACCTTATTTCTGATAAGATCACATTCCAAGAGAGAAAGTAGACTTGAACTTTGGGGGGATGCCATTCAACCCACTACACAGATGCTTCTCACACTCTCAATAAAAACTCAGGCTGCAAAGGGTCCAGAAGGCCTGACCTCAGACCAATTAAAGAGCAGCCACTCACCAATTTAATGAGCCAAAGACAATCGAAACCCTCAAATCCTGCCTGTGGCACATCTGCAGAACCCTGGGGTGGGCCCGACTTATGTTCCTGCTATTCCTATTGATTTAAAAACAAAACAAAACACCATTTATGCTTAAACCATTTAGGCTTTTACAGAAGAGCAGAAGAAAATAATAATTCAAGATGCTCCCAGATCATTAGGGCTGTCTGCAAAACTGGGAAGCCATGCAGACCTCAGGACCCACTGGCCTGGACTTGCCCCTTTTGGAAGCTGGGGGAAGGGGAGGGGAGGATAATAACCGGAGTCACATTTGTTGAGAGCTTATCGCTATGCACCGAGCCATGCATCCACATTTTCTTTTTCGCTCCTCACATCAACCCCACAAGGGAGACCCTATTGGTACTTTCACATTACAGAAGAGGAAGGTATCCAAGTTCCCGTGAATAACTTAGCAGTGGGACCACCATTCAGCATCCATCCCGTTACTTCAGTGGTCCTGTCTCTTCCCACCAGCATTTAAACAAATCTCTTCCGTTAAAAGACAAACGACCCTCCATTCCAACTTCCTGAGCAGCCGCCACCTTCTCTTCTCTCCGTCTCCATGGCCTTCCCGAGACGTGTTCACCATCTTACTGTCTCCACTTTTCTCATCGCTAACGCTCCCTTCAACCTATTTTAATCTGGTTTCTGCCACTCTCTTGTCACTCACCCCTCTCACCAGGGATGTCACCGTTTGTTTATACAGAGGAAAAAAACCCTTTTTCTTTACGCATCTTAGGTTCTCCAGCCAGGGCTCTGCCATGGAGCCCAGTCAAAGACAGACAAACAAGAGTGAAACAGAGAAGTGTGTTAACTTCTGCCTCCCTCGTGTGCACAGGGGAGCAGCCGGCAACGAGTAAACGCAAAGAGGAGGTTAGGGCTTGGGCTTCTGTACCATCTCAGGCTAACAGAAAGGAAAAGGGTTTCTGGGGATTCTGGTGGGGAAGCGGAGAAGGCAAGTTATGGGAAGGTGATTGGGATGGTAGACACGGGTTGTTTGATGAGGTTTGTCCTGCAGATTTAAGTCCTGCCTCTCCATTGGTAAGAGTGTCCTCTTCCTGGTATGGGAGAGGGAGACTCCTTTTACAAATGGGAATTTAAACTTCCTTTATAAGTGGAAATTTCCTCTCTGAAAAAGGAAATTTCCCTGTTTTTAGAGCTTTGCTTGCATCTGCTGGTTCTCAATGGCCTTGAGCTTGAAACAATCCATATGCCAAAGGGACACCCTCCTTGACAGCCACTTGACGCCTGTCAGCCCTCGAGCTGCCCTGGCTCTCCGTACCACGTCACCACGCACTTGACTTCCGAGACGCTCCACTCTCTAGGTGCACCTCCCACCACTCAGAAAACACTTATCCAGTCTTTCTAAAATCTCTTCCTGTGCTCAGGACCTGGCCCTCAGCATTCCGCCTCCTGCTCTCCTGGCCTTAGATGGCCGTCCGCGCTCTGACTGCTCCTGGATTCTCTCTTTGGCCTAGACTCTCTCCTACACTCAGCCCCACGCCTTCCACTGCTTCCTGAAGATCTCCATTTGGATCCAGAGTAGGCACATCAAATGTGACATGTCCTAAAACATGGGTCCACAAGCCAGCCCACCACTTGCTTTTGCAAATTAAGTTTTATTGGAACATAACCAAGTGCATTTTTGTAGGTATCATCTGTAGCTGCTTTTGTGCTACAACAGCAGTTGAGTAGTTGTGGCAGAGACCACCTGGCTTACAAATCCCAAAATATTTACTCTCTGGCCCTTTAAGAAAAAGTTGACTGACCCCTGTCCTAACTGCCCTGTGTTTTTCATCTCAGGAAAATGTACTGTCCAGTAGTCCAACATTATCCCAGGACTTGCCCTTGACTTTTGTATTCTTCCTCACACCCACACAATTTCCAAGTCTTTAGCATCTGCCTCCTAAATTTCTCTAGACTATGTCAACACCACCCCTTCTTGGCGTGGACTCCATCTTTGGCTTGGTCAACCGCAGAAGCTTCTTAACAGGCCTCCTTAGCATTGGTCATTCTCTACACAGCAGCCAGGTGATTTCCTTTATGCGAACCCAACTGTCATTCCCTTCTGTACAACCATTCCCGCCGCCATTAGGGTGAAATCCTTGTTCTTACATGTGGCTTAAAGGCCCTCTCAGTTCTCGCCCGTTCCTACATCCCTTTCCTTATCCTACCTGCTCACCTGGGTCCCTCTTTGTGCTGTGGCCAAAGAAGGATGCTCTGGGTTCTTTGTTATTCTTGCCATGTTCTCTGTTGGCCCCTCTCCTGGACTTTGACATGTTAGTCCCCATGCCAAGAACTCAAATTCCCTGCCAGGTTTTTCTCTCATCTACCTGTGTGCCACTCTGAGGCCAAAGTGACATTCCTGGCGTGCAGATTTAACCAGGGGTGTGGCTCCTCGGTTTAAAACTCTCCCGTGCCCCTATCTTGGCTTCAGGGAACAAAATGAGTGGAAGCAGCTGGGGAGGAAGAAGAAACACTAAATGTCAAGGACCGTGTGTTCCACAGCATCCAACTTGACCCAGAATGACCGATGCTAAGACCTTTGCAAAAAGGGGCCAGAGGACTTTGCAATGGAATGGGGTTGGTGTGAGCAGTTTCAGCAAAGCGCTGGCAGGACAGCCTGATGCGTCGGGCAGGGGAGTGCTCCCGCCCCCACTGATTCACAGGAGAGAGGGAGGGATCGTCACCTCTATTTGGCAGATAGGGAAACTGAGGCTCAGAGAGGGAAGTGATTGATTAGCCGAAGGCCACACAGCATGTGTTAGAGCCAGGACTTGAGTCTGAGAGCAGGGTGAGAGCCAGGCCCAGGGTATTTATTTCTCATTTCTAATTCCAGCAGCATCACCACCCCATTCCTTGTGGAGCTGAATTCCATTAGTGATTCATGGCCACTCCGGCAGCTGCTGAGCCTCTTACAAACCTGAACAGTCCGGAGCGGCCGTGCAGCCCTGAGCTGCGGGAGCTCACAGCTCAGCTCCTCTGCAGCTTGAGAAGCGGTCGGAACCTGCCCAGTGCCCCCAGCCAAGACTCAAATGCCTGTCACCAGCAGGACAGGTGGGTGGGGATCAGAGGTGGAAGCAAAGCACTCAAGAAACCTGGCCTGAGGAAAATGTCAGGTCATTTTTCTATTTGTTCGTGAGTTACTTCCAAGAGTGGCATTAGGTAATAGGGAACACAGAGATGAATCAGACAGGAATGGCCCGCCTTTGTGCACCTTATACGCTAGTGAGAGACAAAGACATCAAAGGAAGACAAGGAGAGGCCTCCTCACCCATGTTAAGTCTGAACAAAGCCCCTGACCAGCAGGGCTAGCACAAGGGAAAGTAACTGAGAAAGGGACAGGGTGGGGCTTGGACTCAGCCTGCCCGAGTTAAACCCCAGCGGAAGTGCTCCCTGTGGAAGCCCAGACCCACAACATGGAGAAAACAATGGGAAGATTAAAGGAGACTTGAATCCCTAAAAGCAGAATTTATTTATAAAAAATTGTGCATTTATTCTTACATGTCCGAACTTCAGTCACCTTCAAGTGCTCTCCATTTGATGTGATACACCTATCGAGACGTTGTTTCCACTGCTCAAAATAGATTTTGAACTCATTGATTTTGATGCCTTTTAGTGTTTCTGCCATTTTTTATTTCACCTCTTCCATATGCTCAAAACATGTCCCTTTGAGGACTCTTTTCATGCAGGGACAGTGAATAGGGAGGTGGGGCATGGAGGTCACGCTGTTTTGGGTCAAACACTGCTGAGCACTCAGCAGGGTGTGGGCAGGCGCACTTGTAAATCCCCCATCATGACATGGGCAAACGCGCTGAAGAGACATCACAAAACATTCACTGAAGCCAAACGCAGCCTCTCACAACACCACCAGCTGGTGCAGTGGTACCGATGGGCTCCTAGAACACCCACGTAGTGGGGGAAGCCTGTACTACAAGGGGCTGGCCCTCCAGAAGATAATTCTGGGGGGTTTGGGGTCCCCCCTTGTATGTGGGAAGGGTACAGAACAAGACATGTAGTAAAGTCCATCATTATTGGTTAGATCTAAATGTAGGAAGTGGTGAAATCAAAAGGCTGAGGGTCTTAGAGGGCCTGGGGCTGGGGGCTGGGGTGGAAGGATGAGGACGTCCTTCCCGTCCCGCCCTCACGAAGGTGGCAGTGAGCAGACGAATGAGCAGGCTGCAGTGTGACAAGGCTGTTATCCCCATTCCAGGTACGACCTCAAGATGCCTGCGCCTTCCTTGGGGCGTGCGGTCCCACAGTCACCCCTGACCCTACCTGGGCCCCCGCCGGTTCTCCACACCCCTCACATCCGTTCCCACGGCCGTCCCCTCCCTCAACTCCTGCTGAGTCCCATGTTCAACGGGGCCCCGATACTCCACTCACCATGGAAGCCACGCTGCACAGAGACTTGGAACCCAAAGCCGACCTTCTAGACATTAATGGAGGTGGGAAGGATTTACAGCACAGCCACTCAAAACAGTGAAGCCTGATGCTTAGATTCCCCATTTCCACCAGCCTCCATTTGGCTCACCCTGTCCCCAGGCCTCCCCTCCTTCCCGCTTTAGCGGGACAATGGGGCTCCCTGCAGCCTTTGGCTACCCTCAACTCTAGGCGCCCGCTATGGGTCCAGAGAAGCCTCAGCTGTGTTGTTAAGCCAGCTCGGGGCTCACCTCCTGCCCACAAAGATATTTTTCTCAACTGAGAAGATATCTGTGGCTCATTGCTCCTCCTCCCACAGAAAAAGCAGCTACCTCACACCTGGGTTTGATGAACACCTGTGGACTTGTTCCGTCCTACGAGGATGAGGACGGAGGTGAGCACAGGCTGCAGGAAAGTGGGAGGGGTCAGCAAACAGAGCCTGGGGTTCAGGGGCTTTCTTGAGGGAGGACACATCTCTGCAGCAGGATGCAGCAGGGAGAGGAGTTGGAGAAGGTGAGGCTGGGGGTGGCATGGTGGGGGGACCACCCAGCCTTGAGGGCCTCTCCATGTCCCCCCTTGTCCCCCACGCAGAGTTGGAGCTCTCTGCATTAGGATTCTCTGGGTTGTAAGTGACCAAAAACTCAGGCCAAACAGGCAAAAAATACAGGGCATTTTCTGGCTCCTGGGCTGGGATGTCCCAGGATCTAGAGTATCGAACAATGTCACCCGGACTTGGTGTTTTTCCACCTCTCACTTCCGCCTCCCTCGTGCTGGCTTTATCCTCCGGCAGAGCCTCCATGGAGGGCCTGCAGCAATAGCTCCCAGCTTCCGGCCTCCCTGGCCCCCCAGAGTAACACTGTAGCAAATTCAACACACATTTCAGCATGGAATCTCCTGGGCCTGGCTTGGGTGGTATTGAAATGTAAAGTAAGGCATATTAAAATTTTAAGAGAGTTTATTTGAGCAAAAATTGATTCAAGTCGGGCAGCATCCACTGTAGCAGATAGAAAGGAGCTCTGAAGAGCTGTGCAATGAAAGACTTTTATAGGCAGAAGGGAGCAGGAATGAGAAAGTTATTGCACTCAGCAGAAAAGTGAGTTGGTTATCACCGGGTCACGCTTATGTTCCTTATTGGGGATGGCAGGGGTTTATCAGGCAGATGACCTAACTAGGGCTGGTTGGGTGATTCCTGGCGGACTGGTTTAAGGTTCCATTTCTGGGAGAGGCAGAACTGTAGTTAAGTCTTAGTTTGATGTTGTGGGGCTTAGCATAAGTGACGCCATTCGGGGCCTGTTGTCTTGTTTTAAACAGTCCCAGCCCTTCCCAGAATCATTTGCTGGGCCAGAGGGGTGTGACATTATGACTTCAATTGCAGACATAATGTCCCATCGCCCTTAAATCCTGCAGCGTGTACTGAAGAGCGCAGGTGTTCTTTCACATTCTGGTGACGCAGTACTGTTACCTGGTATTTACATTTTATCAGCTTTCCCAATAATTTGCGTTATGGCAACTCTCCTCCTCCTCTACTTCGGATTTGGTCCAAGAACAAGCGTTGCTTTTCGTTGCCACACCTCTAATCTCCTTCAGTCATTTCATTTCTTTCATGATGGACAATTTGGAAAATGGAGGCCAGGGGTTTAGCAGGCAGCCTGCATTTTAAACAGGTTTCCTTGGTGATGAGATGTCCTCTCCGATTTGAGAAACACTGCCATGGAGGGGTCTTCCTGCCTGGGCCCCAGAGTCCTGCTGCCACCTGGGAGGCGGGAAGGCACAGCTGGGCCCACGTCTTACTCATTCGGGTGCCCATACCTGGCTCAGAGCCTGGCACCCTTGTGGGAGCCTCAGTAAAGACGACTTGGGAGCTGTGCAGACCAGGGCCTCCAGCCTGGCTATGCCAGAGAAGTGACTTGGGCAATGGCTCAGCCTCTCTAGCCTTACTTCTCCCATTTGTAATCCAGTGTGAGGGTGCAGGGTGGCTTGGTCTAGCTGTATTTAAGGGCCTTTTCAGCTTTGGTGCTTGGTTGTTGGCTCTCAGAAGGTTAAGCTCAGAGCCCCTTTCCCCCATGTTAGAAGCTGGATAGGATGTCTTAAGCCTCCTGTGCCAATCACTAACTCATTCATCAACCTATGGATCATCTAGAAGGTGGGGCCTGTGGCTTGCTTCTAACTAGTAGATGATAGGGGGTCACTTCCGTGATCAGCAGACTGGAGAAAGGTTCTCCTTGCTGGCTCGAGGAACGAAGCTGTCATTTTGAGGCAGCCCTCATGGCAGTGAACTGTGGGTCGCCTCTAGGATTTGCAGCTGACAGCCAACAAAACCTGGGGCCCTCAGTCGGGAGGAGGGAGGTGGTGGAGTGTCAACAGGGGTCCGGCCTCAGAGTCCATGCCCGGCCCTGCACTGGGAAGGCATTCAGGCAGAGGCGGGAGGGGACGGGGCCTTCACACAAGCTGCCTGCTGCGGTGGGCAGAGATGGTGTCGGGACCTGCCCTGCCGCCCTGCGGCGCCCGTCACCCCAGCATGCTTCCCGCTGGCTCTCCACTGCGGCGCCCGTTACTTAGCTTCCACCTACCGTTGTTTCTTCCTCCTCTCCTCCTCTTGGCCCTAAGCTCCCCGTTTCCAAATCCTCCCTTCCCAGAAAATGTGAATTCTTCTCATCTTGCTGAGGAAAGTTCATCTCATCCCACCCACCTGAAGAGTGAGGGGGGTTCTCTCTTCTTGCTGTTCTGTAATTTGCCAAATTCGTCCCAAAGGCAACCGGTTTCCTCACATTCCAACCTATGCTGTTCCCCTGGGCTGCCCACCTCCCAGAGAAAGACTACAACTCTCCCAGGAAACAGACTCGACACTTGGCCCTAAAAGTATTAATTCAAACAAGCAAATTGGATGTCATCTCTGCACCTGTCCCCATCGAGTCGAGTCAGAAGAGGTTGACGTTGTGATCCCATTAGCAGCGGGAGCCGGGCCAGCTGTTGTACAAGCCTGAAGGAAAGCAACGTGGGGAGTGCAAGGCCACGTAAGGCAGTGGTGAGGACCACACTGATGGTTTCTGGGGCAGTGATCAGGGGTCCTCCTCCCCCAGCCCCAGAGCCCATATGTGGCCTGTCCCAATCTGCAGAGCAAGAGGAGGCTACAGAAGGTCACTGGTGTGGGAAGAAGCAGGGATGCTCCTGAGCCATGACTCAGTCTGACCACTGGAGCGGCTAGAGACCAAACAAATCTCAAAGCACGCTGCTCCTTGTGATACGGAGACAGGTAAGGTTAACTGCACAGGTGGAGGCAGGTCCTAGATCACATCTCCTCTGCATGGACGGGTCTGCTGTCACTCAGCTACCTTCTCCAGACTGGATGGGAAATGCACAAGGATAAACGTGAAGCCCCGCTTCAAACCCTAAACTAAGACCGACAAAACCTCCCTGCCCTGCTCTAAAGGGGCATGGTTGCAGCTCAAGCTTTTCTCCAAGTTTGCTACCACCAGACGTTTTAAAAGGATCGCTAAAGGTCTTCAAGTTTCTTAATGTTGGTCTTCTAAAAAACTGCACTTCGTCAGGAGGCAATTTACCCAAACGTCCAAGTCTCCTAGGTCCTTTCAGACTCATACAAGCGGTGAGTGTAATAGTCTCAGGGGGAGAGCTTCACAATGGAACTTTATGACAGAAAAGTGTTCTCCAAGTGGGCTTACTCAAAAAGAATGCCTGGCAGTGACCAAGACCAAGGCCGCCTGCAAAACGGATTTCTTTCACAGGGGGAGAGCCTAGCAATTGTCCTAGTTTTATAACCGGAGCATTTTGTGGTCATTGTATTTCCCACACATCACTGTAACTGAACTAGGTTGGAAATCTTGGAGGGCCCTGAACACAAAGGGTCCACATTCAGTCACCTGCCAGGGCTGGATGCCAAATTAAAAGGGTCTCCAAGATGTCAGACCAATTTGTGTTCCACCTCGGATTTTCAGAAAGGGCAAGAAGTTGGCGGAACCAAATGAAATGACAACACAACTAGACCGGTTTATAATCCCTCCCCTCACACACACACTCACTCGGAAAACTCAGATTGGATGCTTGAGTGTAACGTTTATTGACAACTGTTTGGTCCCAACACACAAAACAGCACTTGAACCACAAAAAAAAGTGTTCAAACAAAGTAGACAGTTGAGAAAAACATCTTTCCCCCAAGCCCCATCCAAAACAAACAGTGCAAGACGGGAAAGGGGTTTTGGTGATAAAGTCTTTTTTTAAAGATAAATCTCATCTGGTACATCTTTCCACCCAGAAATAAAGAATTTCATTGTCTTAATTCTGATACATCATTTTGTCACATCATTTAATTAAGCCTCTGGATAAAAAAATAGATAGCAATCGACTGGCCATTGCAGAATACATCACGAACACAATGAACTTCTGCTGTATTTTCCTATCTTCAAACAGCAAGTGTTAGAGTCACACACGCACCCCAGGCTGACTGGCGACCCCCAGCGAGTGGTGCGGCCACACGCACAGGAGGGCACGTAATGTCAGTCTCTTCTTTGTTTGCCACCCAAAGAAGCTGCTCTTTGAGACTGTTCCCTGTGACTTGTAACGGTTCCTTGTGACTTATGTTTTTAAAACCCACAGTTCTTTACATGAGAGCAAAACTAAAGTCCAAGTGTGCAAACTCAGCCTTATGAAATCTCAGAATAAGGCAACAGATTACTCAACACCAACTACATCACATTGTTTAAAAGCTTCTTTTAAAAAACTGCACATTTGCATTGTACTTCCTGTCACACTGCCTGTAGAGGACGTGCCTGCAGAGGGATTCACAGAGTGCCTCCATGCTTAGAAGGCTTTTCCAGTGTAGTTCCATCTTGATTGGGGCTATGTCTTGAGAAATGGGAATCACTGGCTTCGTAGAAAAGATTTGGGGAACAAAAATCGAACTTGTAAAAATCTCTTTATAGCCCTTATTTTGTGGCATTTTATCAAAATGCTGGCTATAAAATCAGAGCCCATTTTCTGGCTTTCCAGAAATTACAAAATATAAACATTTCCCCAAAAGAACCCATCTGACAAGTGGAAGACCTTTTGCCGACAGGCTCCGTCTGCTCTATGAACGCATCCGCCTCCCGCCCAGCAAATACAACCCATTGTAAGTGCCGGGCTTCCCCGGGAGGGCGGGGGACCGCAGGTCTGCCTCAGCCGCCTCGGGGTGGACGGCGCTCCGCAGCGCGGCGCTCTCTCAAAGGCCGGCTCTTCCCGATGCCAACGTCAGACACCACAAAACCCGAACGTGCTTCCAGCAGTGAGAAGTGACTGAATTAAAGTAGACACTCTTCAGACACACAAATATTATATACACTTAAAGCTTCCCAACTGCCAGAACCAGCGTTAAGTTGATCAACCTTGGCCTTTGTATGTTTAGATAGAATTTCTGTGTGTTCCCAGTGGAAAGAGTATCAATACCGCCCTGATCCATAATTTATGCGTTGCATATTTTAGAAAATCAGACACTCTTCCCAACATTGCCTCTTGACACACAATCATGTGTGTTGGACTTCAACTGCTGACTTCAAATTCACGACACCAGACCACCTCCTCTTCCTTTACCTAAGGTATATCGGACTGGAACTCGACATAAAAGGGAAGCTTAAATCATCCTCAACTTTCTAGAAAGCTCCTAAATGGAACCCCAAAGTGGAAACACTTAAAAATTTTGTGATGAAACCACACTTGTCAACTACCAACATAGTTAAATAAAAAACAAGGCACTCTTACAAGTCACATGGAAGCGAGAAACCTTCACATCCAACCTGAAAACACACTCTTACCTCCCGGCCCACCCTTCTGCAGTGTGTGAGCACGCAGGGCCACTGAACAGGCTTTGCTTCGAGACACATCATGCGTGTAATTTATACTGTCTGAAAATACCAGTAAGCAAAGGCTTATAGACTGCATTATGCTACACGGGGGATGGCCCCACCCATGTGGCTTAATGGAAGTAAAGCTACTTCCTCCAGCTGAGTTCTTACTGCTTCCTTCTTATGGAACACCATTCTAGTTCATAATAATTAAGAAAAATTTGGTAAAATATATTAAGAATTCTTTAACAAATACCAGA